>JAJPUD010016634.1:0-33478 GCA_023553655.1 Myrmecobius fasciatus
CTAAATGGGTTCATGAACTGGATATAAAGAGTGATATTATAACCAAATTAGAGGAACATAGGATAGTTTACCTCTCAGACCTGTGGAGATGGAATAAATTTATGTCCAAAGAAGATTTGGAACTCTTAATTGAACACCAGGTAGATAATTTTGATTATATTAAGTTAAAAAAAGTTTCTGTACAAATAAAACTAATGCAGACAAGATTAGGAGGGAAGCATCACATTGGGAAATCATCTTTACATTTAAGGGTTCTGATAAAGGTCCCATCTCTAAGATATGTAGAGAATAGTCTCATATTTATAAGAATTCAAGCCATTCTCCAATTGATAAATGGTCAAAGGATATGAACAGAAAATTTTCAGGTGATGAAATTAAAACTATTTATAATCATATGAAAAGTTGCTCCAAATCACTATTGATCAGAGAAATGCAAATTAAGGCAACTCTGAGGTACCACTACACACCTGTCAGATTGGCTAAAATGACAGGAAAAGATAACGATGAATTTTGGAGGGGATGTGGGAGGGCTGGGACACTGATGCATTGTTGGTGGAGCTGTGAATGCATCCAACCATTCTGGAGAGCAATTTGGAGCTATGCACAAAAAGTTATCAAACTATGCATACCCTTTGACCCAGCAGTGTTTCTATTGGGCTTGTATCCCAAAGAAATCATAAAAGAAGGAAAGCGCCTCACATGTGCAAGAATGTTTGTGGCAGCTCTTTTTGTAATGGCTAGAAACTGGAAACTGAGTGGATGCCCATCAATTGGAGATTGGCTGAATAAATTAGGGTATATGAATGTTATGGAATATTATTGCTCTTTGAGAAACGACCAGCCGGACGATTTCAGAGAGGCCTGGAGAGACTTGCATGGACTGATGCTGAGTGAAATGAGCAGAACCAGGAGATCATTATACACGGTAACAGCAATACTATATGATCAGTTCTAAGGGACATGACTCTCTTTAACAATGAAATGCTTCAAACCAATTCCAATTGTTCAGTGAAGAAAGCCATATACACCCAGAGAGAGGGATATGAAATGTGGACCACAACATAATATTTTCATGTTCTCTGTTGAGGTTTGCTTGCATTGTATCTCCTTTATTGGATTATTATTTCTTGTAGATATGATTTCTCCTGCACAAAATAAATGTTATGTGGCAATAACTATACATATATTCGATTTCTTAAATATTCTAATATAATTATTATGTAGTGGATATCCTGCCATTTAGGGGAGGGGTGGGGAGTAGGGGGGGAAATTTGTAACAGAAAGCTTTGTAAGGGTTAATATTTAGGAATTACCCATACATATGTTTTGCAAATAAAAAGTATTAATAAAAATAAAAAAAAAATAAAAAAAGAAATAGTAATATTAGATTATTATTCTTTTAAAAAGTACCTTTCAAATATATGAAGAAGGGAAAGAGTTCAAGACAAAACAAGAGACAGAGAGGATCCAAGAAGGTAAAAAAGATGATTTTGGTTACCTTGAATTAAAAATGTTTTGCATAAATGAAGCCAACATAGACAAAATTAGAAGGAAAGCAGTAACCTGGCAGTGGGGGGCTGGTGGAAATTACAGCAGTTTTCACTGATAAAGGCCCGATTTCTCAAATATATAGGAAAGTGAGTCAAATTTATTAAAAAAAAAATTACCTAAATGATACATGGCAAGAGTATGGATGGGTAGTCTTCATAAGAAGAAATAAAAACTCTTAACTATGCGAAAAATACTCTAAACTGCTACTGATTAGAGAAATGTAAATTAAACCCAGCATGGCATGCTTCTTTACATCTATCAGATGTACTAACATGACAGAAAAGGGAAATGACAAATGTTGGAGGGGATATAGGAAAATGGGGGCACTAATGCAATTTTGGTAAAGTTGTGAACTAGTCCAATCATTCTGTAGGACAATATGCAACTAGCCCAAAAGGATTATAAAACTGCATCCCATATGACCCCAGCAATACTCTTACTAGTCTATATTCCTAAAAATATCAAAGAAAAAGGACTCCTGTGTACAAAAGTATTTAAAACTATTTTTATGTGGGAAAAGAATGTGAAATTGAGGTGAGGCTTACACATTTGTAGAATAGTTGAACAAGTTGTGGTATAAAATTATAGTGCAATACTATTGTACTGATAAAAGGGATAGTTTCAGGAAAACAAAACAAAACAAAACAAAACATTAAGTCTCATATGAATTGCTACAAAACGAAGTAAGTAAAACCAGGGCAATATTGTACACAAGAGTGATAATGCAATGATAATCAATTGTGAAAAACTTAGCTATTCTGATCAATCCTTGACAGTTCCAAAAACCCATGAAACCAAATGCTATCCACTTCCAAAGAAAAAAAAAATTATGGACTCTGATTGCAGATTGAAGCTTTTTTTTTTTTTTTCTTACTTGTTTTGCTATTTGTTTCTACAATGGCTAATGTGGAAATATTTGTATCACTTTATACAACAAACATCCTATTTCTTACCTTGTTAGTGCATAAGGGAAAAGACAGAAGAAGGTAGTGAATTTGGAATTTAAAATACTATGGTTTTTAAAGAAGAATAGGTTTGCTTGTTTTTTTCAAAAAAAAAGCTGTATTTTATCCTTTAAGAGACATGCAATTGCCTTAATCATAGAATTTTTTCAGAATAGCTTTTCAGAAGCTACACAGATCTATTCTCTGAATTATGAGCCTTTTTTTTTTTCTAGATGGACTTATAGATGGCCATGAACTTAAAAGCCTTATTCTTTTCTATGTCAATGGACCCTTTTGGCAGTACAATGAAGCCTATGAATGGAACTTTAGCATATTTTTAAATGTACAAAGTAAAATATATAATATTACAAATGAAAACCATTCTGCTGAAATAGTTTGATAATTATGTGCAAATATATTTTATATGTGTGGCTATATAAATATATATATATATATAGAGAGAGAGAGAGAGAGAGAGACAGACAGACAGACAGACAAGTAGATGTAAACTAATATTTCTGTATATATAAAACTATATAACTATATATAAAACATATATCTACTTTAATATGTGTTTTATATATATATATATACACAGAAGTAAATAGGAATACATGCATCCCTCCTTAAGAACTAAATACTTTCCTCTTTCTCAAGCTATAGATAATAGTAAAGAACAAGACATGCAAGGCCAGTCAGTTTTTCAGATGTCAGAGAAATCTTTTTTTCTTTTGAACAGTTCCTAGAATCATTGCTTTTTTCCATTTAGCTTATAGAAGTAAAACCTATCTTTTTCCTTTCTTATCCTTCAGTTGTCCTTTCAGATAACTAGGGCCTTTGTCTAGCAGAAGGGAATATAAGAAAAGAAAGAAAATAGGGAAAAAGGCATTCAGTTCCTACATTGTTTCAAGAGCTTTATAAATAATACCTTATTGGACTTCATAACAACCCTTAGAAAATAGGAGGAGACTTGTGATCTCCAATTTACAAGTTCAGCAAACAGAGGCAGAAATAGGTTATGTGATAAGTGCATATCCTAGGTTCACAAAAATAAATCTTAGATTAAATTTTGAACTCACGTCTTCCTGACTAGAGGTCCAGCTCTATCTATTGTACCACTTAAGCTTCCAGTTATAGGTTCACTTGTTCTGATTTCCTGTATTCAGTTAAATTCTGCTAAATCTATTCTGGCTTCTGTGACTTTTTTTCTTTTGTCAGAGACTTCTCTTATCTTTTCTTCTTGGTCAGCTTCTCTTGTTTGGATTTCCTGCTTCAAAGTTTTTCTTCATGCAAAGTGCCTCACCTCTACAATTGATAAGAAAGCCCAAATAGACATTTCTATTAAATACAACATAAATAATTATTATTCATTAGTCTCATAGTCCCAAATCAGTTCTTTGATGCAATTTCCAGAAATAAATTCCAATTTTCTGAAAAGAGTAATATTCAAATTAGCTACTAGGAAACAATATACTTTAGTCAACTTTAACATCAGTAAGTGCTTTTGCCTCTGAGCTGTTTTAAAAAGGCACTTTTAGTACTTTTACCTGAAGAACTGTTCTCTCAAGTCCACAAAAATGTTTGTTTCTCCAAACTACTTTTTTACGTTTTCTCACATAGTTATGATTTATTCTTCTTAAAAAGAATAAAATGAAACACACAAGTTAGAGAGCAGTAGTATGGTTGCAACTGTATTTATCTATATATACAATCTTAATCTGATTATAACTATAACAATGGAGGAAATTCTAGATCATCAAAGTTCAGATCATTTGCAGTTTTTTTCCTCACAATGCCACCAAACCTTCAAGTGAACTGACATATGGGGATAGAGAATGATAGGTGCAAAATAAATTAGGCTCCTGAGAGAGAATCAAGTGACCAAGAAAGTATTGGTAGATAATTGGGTATTGGCAACAAGGACCAATAATATAATCTCCTTATAGATGGATTTTCTGTATTGTGCCTTGACAATAATGCTGGTAAGTGATAGAGTTATAGGCCTCTAGTTTTCCTGATTTCTCTGATTCCCTGTTCTGTTCCTTCCTGCTCATGCAATTTTTAGTTGGCTCAAGCTTCTCTAGTACTCTCTGAGCTTGGTCACATAATAAAGTGCCTGCCAGCCTTAGATAGTGCCCAAGACCATGAAAGTCTCCACATATTGATAATTGAGTGACCAGACACAATTCTAGAAGGAGCTAGGTGCGTGTGGGGGAACTCTTCTACAGAAGATATGTATTATGCTTGCTGAATGTCTTTATACTATGTTTGAATAAATTAAACTTCTGTAATTTCATGGATGCTTCATTCCATTCCAACTTCACATCTAAACCAAGAGAGATCTGGCTTTTCATGTTCATAAGTTTTAAAAACCAATTAAAGACATCTTAATAAATCTCATTGTTTTACTTTAAAAATAATAAGTTCCTGCTAAATAAGTTAAACTTAGTTGAAAACATCTCAGGGATAGATACCTCAAAGTAAAATAAATGAATGAATTAATGAATAAAAATAGTAATATTCAAATTAGTCATCAGAGCATTTAGCCACACATTTATCCCCAAAATGTCAGAAATATGACTTCAGGCAATTATTAAGGACAAAGAAATTTTTTATGAATGATAGAAGGCAATATTTTTGTATTCTTTTTACATATTTGATTTTTGCCAGTACTAATATTGATGATTGTACATATGTCTATGTAAAGTTCCAGTTTGTCCTCTTTACTAGAGAAAAGGTGAAAGAATTAGAGGAATTTATCTGTATTTAGTGTATTACCAATTTTCTTTGCAAAACTAACATAAGAAGAAAGCAAATGCTAAGCTTAGTATCATTATCTTGCTGTGATATCCATGTTTTTCTTAAAGAGCTTGGCACTTATTCCTCAAAATAGCCTGTTCAGGAGCTTTGAGACCTGACACTAAGGGAATGAACACAAGTGAAGATAATTATGTTGGTCATAGGTAAAGGTTCCTATTAATAGTACCCTAGTTAAGAATTTCACTCCAGCCAATTCCTGAAAGTGTAGAAGCCTTCCTCAGCCCTGATTATTTGTATTGCCATCCCACTGGTAATTACTTCTTATTTATACCATATATAGCTTGCTTACTATATATTTGTTTTTATATTATCTTCCCCATTAGATTGTAAGCTCTTTGAAGGCATAGACTATTTTCTGCTTCTTTTTGTATTTTCAGTCATTTGCACAGTGCTAAATGAAATGGTGGATAGAACTTTAGTCTAGCAGTAAGGAAAACTTGAATTCAAATCTTTCCTCATAAATTTACTCATTGTGTGACACAGGTCAAGTCACTTATCATTTTGTCTGATTCAGTTTCTTCTATAAAATGGGGATAATGATATAATTTAGTTAATAACCACTAATTGATTGACTGATATGGTAGAGCTTATAAGCAAATCAACATATGTAGAAATCAGAAGTCCAGCAAAAAGCAGTTTTTAACAGCAAATCCACTGAAGAATCATCTGGTAGAATCATCCATCCAGGAAAGACTACAAGTCCATTATCAGGAACAATAGAACCATGACATCAATAGAAGAAAGACATTAACATCTTTGCAGGGACTGAGATAGAAGTGGGTCCAAAATGTTTACGCCTTTTCCACTAGTATCTCTCCTAGGTAGAATTTCTACCTACCTTTATTTATACTCATTCTTCATTTTGATTCTGAATGTTTTTGTGAGAAATTAAACCTTTGTTTAGAAAGGAAATTCTTTATTGTTAATTTTCTTATTTTGATATTTCACTAAATGCCTCATCATGAGCTAATTGTGTCATCTGGCTGACTACTGATATAAATATGCTGATGGAGGCTTGCAAGTATTTAGGATTATGGCCCCACAAAGCATATTCAATCCACGGCAAGATTCTTCTGGGGAAACTTTGTAAGTGATAAGAAAAGTATCCCTTCAGGTGCACCAAACTGGGAAAGGTTGTGAATCAGGAAGAGAGGAAATCTATCCTGTGCCAGGATATTTTGACAAGGAGATAAAAAGCAGAGCCCCTGAATATTTGGAACTAAGCAACAGGGATGAAAGTTTTCCTACAAAGGGAAGATCTGGGATCATCTTGGAAGAAATCAGTATCTTATTACTCAGGGGTTCTGAGGCAGCTATTTGTAACCTGAAATAAATAAGAGCCTGTATCTTTCCAAGGCATATGCATATGACAAGATATTTAAAATCCTGAAACTTTTTGAATCTGATAGGGGGAAATGGTATTATCAAATTTTTCAGTTTCTCCTTCTTCCCTTAAAATAAAATATTTTAAAAATCCTTTCGCCAGACAATAAAAGACTTCTATAACTTCAACCTAGCTTTACAAAATTATTTCTTATTCTCTTCAGTACACATATTGTCCCAGATAAATTGAATGACTAGCTATTTCCTGAACTCAGCTTTCCAGCTCCTATCTCTGTGTTTGTATTGGCTATCCCTATTTCTAGAACATTGTCCTCAGTGTGCCTTTTAGTATACTTAGGGTTCTCTATAGCTTTGCTCTGTGGAAAACTTCTCCCCTTTCCCAACTTGTTAATTCTAGTTCTTCTCTCAAATTACCTTCCAGTGAATTATCTGTCTGTGTGTCATGCTTATGATATTTAGTAGAATATAAAGGTACCAACAGCTGTTTCCTTTTTGAATGTTTTACATTGACATAGGATCTTGTACATTTGAATGCTGGGGGCAAGATTGATTATTTTTATAGGTGAAGGCAATTCCCAGTAGGAAAATATATTCTACCAAAAAAGAATTACATGTTTTTCTACAAATTATTGTAAGAAAGAGTTGTTTGGAGCACCGAAAATGTATTATGCTAGTTGTTCAAGGATACACAGCCAGTGTTGGAATATATCAGAGCCTATACTTGGACCCAGCACTTTTCTAGGTCTTCCTATGCAGCTGGGTAATGAAGTGAGTCAGGAAGACAAGTTCAAATCTTGTCTCATAAACTTTTTGTGTGGCCTTGGGAAAATTACTCATACTCTGATTAAATTTCCTCTCCCATAAAATGAGAATAATAATAGCACCTATCCCTCAAGACCATTATTAAGATCAAGAGATTAATATTGTAAAGTGCTATTCAAATCTTAACTACTAGCTATTAATAATAGTAATGCTAATCAGTAATATCAGTACTAATTACTATTAGAGACTGAAGCTGATTCTGGATTACATTCTGCTGTTTTTCATTTTGTACATAGTAGGCATTTAATAAGCATTGCCATAGTTGAATTATTAAAAAAAAACTAGAAAGGATTGTTAATAATTTAGAATTTCTGGACAAAAAAAACCCTGAACACTTTGGGAGCATAGTCACTGTTTTATCACTACTTAGGCAATTTACAAGAGAAAGAGTGATTTGGGAAATGAACAGCTAGCAAAGAAGATGGTTTCTGATAATAGCATTTGTATTTCTAAACCATGGATTAAAACTGAGAATTGATGGGCCCTTTGGCATGCAAGGAACATATTTATGAAAAGCTATTAAAATGCTTTTCTTTTTCTTCCTGGAACCTTGTAAGTCTGATCAAGAGGATATTAAAAAGAAAAAAAAATAGGAAGAAAGAAAGAGAGCAAATGCTTCCATGTGAATCTGACAACCCTGGAACCTCTGAAAGTGTTACCTGCACACTGAAGATCAAAGAGAAGGAGAAAACAACAGCTATTTCCAGGTGACAATATAGAAAAAAGCATTAGCAAATATCTGTATACAAATGTTCAGAGGGGAAATAGAGACAGTGCTGCTAATTTAACTGAATAAATATCTCCCAGACTTGGTAGTGTAGGGCCTTAAATCCATCCTTCATTTAAAAGAACCACAATCAATAAAAGGTAGGTCCAATAGTATGTCTATTAACTTGTGAAGAAATTAGGGAACCAGAAGCAGGAGACATGGTGATGGAGAGCATTTTGGGGAGTATCAATAGAGAAAAAAGCAGAAACAATGGTAGAAAAGGCATCTGTTCTTCATGGGGGATGAGATTGACTAGAGAAGAAGCAGGGAAAAAAATAAAGAAGGCATTAGCCAAGAGTACCAGAAACTGGAGAGAAATGAAGTAGAATGAAGATTGAAAAAACTCCATAAGGTGTAGCAATTAAGATATTATTGATAGCCTTATAAAGAATGGTTTCAATTAGGTTTGAGGGCTTCACATGTGAAAACAGAGGCATCAAGCATAAATGACTATAGAATTTTTTTAACTGAAAAGAAAAAGGAAGTATAATAGATTATAGCTTAGAGATAGAAAAATCAAGTAAAGTTTAGTTTGTTTTTTTGTTTTTGTTTTCTTTTTACAAATGAAAAATACTTGAATGTTTGCTGGTAGTAGTGAGGAAACATTAGTCTTACACTCCCTGGTGTTTATGTATGTCTCTTGCTATCCCTGTACTCTGAAAAGAGGGACATATCTAAGAAAAAAATTAGCTTACCTGCTATATTTATGAGTGCAATTCACCTATATATTCTGAATTTTGTTCATATGAATTTGAGCAAAAATAATGGGCTTTCTTCTGCTGTCATTGAATTAACAGGTCATTAGACTAATGCTAATCTTGGAGAACTTCTTTATTTAGATTGAAAGTGACTTCTGAAAATTGGATCTTCTGTATGGTACATGGTGCAGGCTTGCTGCTCTGAAGATTCACTACAATCTTTTCATATAGAGAACTTGACCAACACAAACCTGAGCAGAATTTAAAAGACCAGGGATCCCAAGGGGAAAGGTGTTACCTTTGTGTACAATGCAAACAAATTAGGCAATGAATATTCAAGAAGTACTTCAAATACTTGAGAATCAGGATGAAACTGAACTCATATGCAAAGGCAATGTGCTAAAATACAATTTTATCTCAGGCTAACAATTTGAGAGTCAGAAAAAAAAATAAAAGAGCTTCTATGCTAAAGAATATGCGGGCAAAGAAAAGGTTAGATGAGAAAATAGAGAAGCTGTCTCTAAAAAGCTCATCTAAAGAAAGTTACAGGGCAGGAAAATACACACACACACACACACACACACACACACACACACAGGAAGAAAAGAAACTTGGAGGAGGGAAACCTCCAGCAGCACAAAAAAAAAAAAAAATCTATGGAAAAGAAGCTGGAAGTCACAAAGAAATTCTATGGGGAAAAGAAACCTGCTACAAAAACGGAACCTGGAGCTAAGAAGTTCTCTAAATAAACTCAGAATATCAGTTTATACATTGGACCACAATCCATTATATCAATGTTGTGAATTTCTACATAAAAATATTCAAAGTAGCTTTTGAAAAAAAGTAGAAATATTAGAAAGAATATTGGTGAGGGAGAGGGTAAAGGATGACTTCTAACGTAAGCTTTAGAGGACATGGAAAGGGAAAGAATCCCAGACATAGGTAGGATAGTTGTCCTTAACAAAATTAAGAACAAAGGATCAGGGAATAAGAGAAAAAAGGAATTTTAGGAAATAATAGCTAAGAAGAGGGAGGCTCATAATATGTCCTTTATTTTCTCAGATGTATGGAGTTTCTAGCTAATAGAAAGAAAGTAAGGGAAATATGAAAGGACTAAGAAAAGAAAAAAAAAGTTTGCCATGTAATGGTGAATATCAAATTGGGAGTTCAAAAGCTATAAGATGCAAAAATCATCAAACTTGACTAGCACTCCTACCCTCAATATTCTTTCATTAACAAGGGAAACATTGTTAGCTTTTTCTCAAGCACTAGGAAAGAAAGATCAGGTAAGACAAAAGAAGCTACACATACCTGGTGATTATCTCACAGATTCAAAACTTTTTTTTTTTTTTTGCCTTATTCAAAGAAAATGAGGGATGAAGCACATGAAGAAAATTCCCACCAAAGAAGACTTTATGTCAGATCTCCTACTTTGAATGAAGTTCTGTATCTATGAATCTTGTAGATCTTGAAGTGGGTCAAGTGATGGAAGTTCTGACCTGCTCTTATCCTGGTAGCATTCTGGAGTTAAAGTCTTGGTTCAGCAAGTCTGATATAGAGGAAAATAGATTAATGGAAAATAAGTTCATTAGAACGATATGGGTTAGTGATAACAATGTCCAAACACAGGCCCTGAGAATAACTGGGGCAAAGCCAATTATTCTTGTTTGCTTAACTTTTGGTCCTTCTTGATGGTGACTTTTTCCAATGGCTATTTATCTCCTTTGTGTGATTTTTATTTTCTCTTTTTTATATAACTTTTCTTTACATGATTTATTTTTCAATTTTTAAACATTTCATTTGAAGCCCTCCTACTTTTCCTTTCCAATTGGAATAACAAAATATTATAGTAAATATGAATTGTCAAGTAAAAGAAATCCATATGTTGCCATTTCCAAAAATATAGTCTCATTCTACATTTTTTTTTATCTTCCCTCCGTGAGGAGCCTCACCATCACTCTTCTGCTCCTTGTGAGAGTCTTGAAGGCAAGGATTCTTTTTTACCTCTTTTTAAATAACTAGCACTTACCACAGTGTCTGACAGTTAGTAAGGTGTCTAACAAATGTTGACTGACTGACTGTGCTTCCAGCAGAGTAAAATGTGCTTAGAATATGGAGATGTGATTCCTGAGTCTTTATCAATGATCCTTGAAATTCCCTGGAGAATAGCAGAACTGACATGGGCAAAGATAAAATTTTCACTTCCTTTTTTTTTTTTTTAAAAAGAAGCATGACTTTGCAAAATATAAGCCTATGATCTTGGTATATACTCCCAGCAATAGGTTATGAAGCATTTTATTAAAACAATGGTTAATAAACAATTAAAAAGAAAGGCCAAAATTACTAAAGCCCATATAATATTTTAGGCCCAAGAGCCAAATCTGCTTATTCCCTTTATTGAGAGAATAAGTAGATGACTTGATAAGGACATTACTATAAAAGTTCATATTCAGATTTCAGCAGAACTCTGACAAAAAAAATTGTGTATTAGTTGTTGACAAAAGTGTGTAAGAGGTGATAATTAAGTTAGATAGATTTGCAAAAGTTTAATGTTTGAAACAGAGTATTCATAAATGGGTTCCATGCCCATTTGGAGAGAGTGATCTGGAGGTTGCCCTTTGGGTATTTGTTAAAATTTTTATCAGTGCCTTAGATGAATGGATAAATAAATGCTTGCCAAATGTGTATATGATAAGGCACTGAAAAAATAGGTATAAATATAATTTTATTGAGAATAAGAATGATTCTTGTTATATTCTATCCCCATTACACATTGTCTGACACATAGTATATGTTTAATAGGGATTTATTGATTGCATAGAAGACTAAATTACACTCATAATCCAAAACAATCTCAATAACCCAAAATAATTGACCAAGTTTAGGAATTGAAAACTGATCTGTCATCATGATGTCATAAAGCAGAGGTGTCAACCAAGCAGCCCCATGTGTCCTCAACACTTTCTAAGTGAAGCCTGAATCAAATTAAAATGTATTTGTAAAATAACAAAATAAATAACAATAGAATAGAATATAGATAATACTAATAGTGATTTTTCTAGGGGCTGCTAGGTGGCATAGTGATTAGAAAGAACACCAGCCCTGAAGTCAGGAAGACCTGAGCTCAAATCTGGTTTTAGACACTTAACACTCCCTAGCTGTGTGACCCTGGGCAAGTCATTTAACCTCAATTGCCTCAGCAAAAAGCAAAACAAAAACAAAAACAAAAACAAAAACAAAAAACAAAAGTGATTTTCTAAGTCAATATGTGCCCCCCCCCAGGTATCCTTATGTTCAATTTTTGATCCCATTTCTATGTCAGTTTAACACCAAAAAAAATCTGGATAAGAAAACCATAATAAAATCAAGCCAGTACTTTCTCTGCAACTTTAAATTCTAACTGGGTTGCCTAGAGTATTCAAATAACTAGAGTCATGGTCAGTATAGGTCATTGGTAGGATTTAAACACACATGTTTTTGGCTTTCAGTGATGCTCTTTCCAAAACATCATGCTACCTCTCATGGGCTACTTATCAAATGTTATAATGATAGCTAAATTACTACCCCTATAGATCAGAGAGTTAACTCTAGCTTCAATATGGGAGTAGTTGTGAGGAAGATCCATAGGTCTGAGTAGCCATTACATCAATGTGTCAGCTGTGCAGTCTGGTAGACAACAAAGCAAATGTCATTTTGTATTGCTTTACTAGTTCTTTTATGCAGAATGAAAGGGGGTATGGTTCTTCTCTGTTCTATTTTGCTCAGATCACACTTGAATTATTATGTTTGGGTGCCACATTTCAGGAGGAATTGACAGGAGTGTATTGGAGCCAGATCACATCAGCCACCAAGAGCCATTTGTTGAATTTTGGGTTTAAATGTAGAAAACTCAGAAACTGGCAAATACTACAAATCAGAGTCAATGTATTGTTTGTTGTTTGTTTGTTGTTGTTGTTGTTGTTGTTGTTGTCTAGAATTAAGAAATGGAGAAAATGCCAATAATATAGATTAAACCTAAAAAAAAGTCTTGAATTTTCAGTCAGTTGTTTAACATTTCCAAGCACATTCCTACATAGACAATGCAAAGGAAATGCAGGAGAAAGGAAATGGCAGAGTGAAAAGAAAAAGAAATTATGGCATGTGAGGATGAGTCAGAGGAATTGAGAATGTTTAACTTGAAGAAGAGAAAACTTAGAAGATACATGAGAACAGTCTTCAATACTTGAAGATATGGAGGATGATCTTGATTTGCTTCACTTATCCTCAGTGGGTGGAACTAGAAATAACAGATGGTATTGGCAAAGCGACAGATGTAAGCTGTATATGTGAAAAAATTAACTAATAATTAGCAAATCCAAAAAGTAAGAAAAACTGGCTCTGGAAGTGGCAGATTCTTTTGGAAAGATCTCTTTGCTCACAGCAAAAAAAAAAAAAAAAAAAAAGGGACCTAAGTTTGGCCTAGATCACATTTAGCTAATTGCCAAAAATGGAATTAGGTCCAAGTTCTTCTGGCTCTGAGACTTGTGTTTGTTCCATTAATTCCTATACTCACCAAGCCATCACTTGATCTTTATTCAATGCCCTAAATAAATTTATCCCTAGGGGAAAGATTTTTTCATATCTCCTAAGTATTAACTATATTGCCCTAAACAACAGACATATCGATTGCATTACTTTTTATAAGTGTTCATTCTGAGAAAACCCCAGGTCCAACTAGGGGTGTGAGGTCAATTTCTCTAGGGCTCAATCCTCCAATTAAGCTTTATTTTCAAGATTCTAATTGGGAAGTATTTAAGAAAATGCTCCTTCCAATATAATGATCCTACCCATTCATAGCTCTTTATAAAGTCTGAACTAAAATAAACTGCCTGCAAGCCTCTTCAATCCATCGTGCAACTCATATAGTGTACTGAATTTGGAGTCAAAAGATCTGGGTTCAAATTCTGACTCTGTTGTTTACTACATGTAAATTTTGTCAAATCACTTAAACTCTTTGGATCTCAGTTCTTCATCTATAATTGGATGAGAATACAAATGCTACACTAGATATCTTCTAAGGTTGCTTCTAACTCTAATTCTACATTCCTGTTTTTGATCTAATGTCACATTTTTAGGGGCAGTGGAGAGTGATTAAGGATATAATCTTGTGTGACAGAACTGGCTCTTCCCAATAATGCAGTGATTCAAGACAATTCCTTTAGACTTGGGATAGAAAATGCCATCCCCATCCAATGAGAGAACTATAGAGTCTGAATGTGGATCAAAGTGTAGTATTTTCACCATTTTGTTTATTTACAAAGTTTGTTTCCCATGTTTAAAAGAATTGCATATCTTTAACATATATCGCATTACTTGCTGTCTTGGAGAGGGGGAGGGAGTTAAGGAAGGTAGGAAGAAAATTTTGAAACACAAAGCCTTACAACAATGAATGTTGAAAACTATCATTTCATGTATTAGGGAAAATAAAATTTTATTGAATTTTTTAATAAAAGGAATGTAATCTTGAGGGTGACTCTAACCTTCATTTTGTTTTCACATGGGATTTTGCTCCATATTGAATTGTGGGCTGAGGCGACACACATTTTAAAGAGAAACTACTTAGTTTCTTAGGCAGTAGCCTAAGGTATTACCTGGATTGTGTAATTTTCTTTTAACTCTTTTTAAAGAAGTGATTAGATTTGCTTCCTTATACAACTATACTGGGCTTGTGGTTAAATCATAGTTTAGGCTTAGGCCTCTTGCTGCAGTTAGTTTCTCTGTCCTTTCAGCTCACAAAAAGAATCCTTTGCAGAGATGTACAAACACAGCAGTGATGACTAATTAATTAGCTCAGTTGGACCTGAGACACCACAAGCTGCCATTCCATTTACCTTTTTGCACTGCTCATTGAAGGATGAGCAGTCTTTGTAAGTGCAATATGTCATCAGAAATGCTGCAGCTAATGGTGTCCACCTCCAGCACTCTCTCTGCTAAATTATACTGTCTTTCTACTATCATTCTCCTACATCCTAAGAGCATCCATTTATTAGAGCAGGTCCTCATGTTGCACACACACCAATTATTTTTACTAAGAATAAATTGAGAAAAGCTCCTATAATTATGCACTACTCCACCAGTCAAGTCTATAGCCAAAAATCATTCATTCTTTTTTTCCCTCTTTTCCCTTACATCAATAATTTGCTGCATGTTGATTGAGGACCTTTTCTTGCCCTTGTTTTTTTCCCTTTTTATTCCATTAGAAACTCCACATTCCCAGGCCAAATCCTCTAAAATGATAGAAATTATTTGAGGCTTTCAAAATTAATTCTGGATTTCTTCAAATGATAATGAATGAAAAATAAAGATACTATTACAATAGCTAACATAATGTCCAAGTTATATTGCTAATTAACAATTCCTGAGACTAGTAAGAAGCCTGTGTTGAATTTACAAACACAACATCCAGGAAGAGTAGTTTTCTTGTCCTGATCTTCTTTCTTTTCTTTTTTTTTTAATAGCACTGTATAACTTCCTTAACAATCATTCTTATTTCTTTATATCTGGAAGATTGATTTCATAGAATCCATGAAGTTTATGTAAGGGCCAACTGTTAACTAAAATACTTTGGCTTATATTGCTTCATTACCAGCATTCTTTCCTAAAATATTGAAAAGTTATTAATAAGGTACAGGAAGTCAGGTCATCAATAAACTCTTCTTTCCTTTAGGTAATATATGTTAGGAATCCATAAAAAGTAGTCATCATCTCCCAAGCTTAAAACAACTTGCAGAAGATATACCTTCCACTTGCCTGAGCATGAGCTCTCCATAGAGTTCCAGAACTCTGCAGGAGCAAAAGTTAATTATCAGACTCTTCTTCAGAGATTTTTTCCCTTTGTTCACAAACCACTCAGACCCAATTAAGGCCCTGCCTGCTGCTCCCTGCCCCAGAGAAAAATCCCAAGTCTGCACATCTCACTTGAGAAACTAATCAAGGGACTTTGCTGATCTGTTGTGAGATTTTGCAGTTGCAGGTGTCAGGCTGTCTCCTGACTTTCCCATATTCTCAAAGCTATGAGTGTTTCTGTACCCTACCAGGACAATGACAAAATTTACTGTGGTGATGGAGCCATTGAGGAGGAAACATCATTGGCATCTTTGTAAGAATTAGAATATGAACACTGCCCGAAATTGCTGTGGGATATTACTAGTAGTTAGATAGCTGAAACTACTGAAACTATAGCTGGCTTTAAATCTTACTTCTAACACTAGCTGTGTAAACATAGGCAACATAGCCTCTGAGCCTCAGTTTCTAAATCTGTAAGATAAGAATAAATATACCCATATCACAAAGGTGTTACAAGGTTCACATGAGAAAATATATATTGTATTTTGAAAACTTTAGAGAATATAAACAGATAAATATATGTATATATGAACATATTTATCAGAGATTTAAGTACTTATTTTGTTTTAGGTAGTATGCTAAGCATTTGAAATCAACTACTGTTCTTGCTGTCAAGGAACTTACATTCTTTATGTCTATGTGTGTATATATATATATATATATTACATATATACATATATATGTTATATATATAATAGAGAGTTTATATATATATAAGCTATATATATATATATAAACTATATATATTATATGTGTGTATTGTATACACATTGTATATATATATATATTATATGTGTGTGTATTGTATTACACATTATATATGTATATATATGTTTTCATATTATATATATATATATATATTTTTGTAGGCATTGATTTCACCAAGGTGGAGAATAGTTAAATAGTTAATATGATAACTGCAACTCCACTGATCCAATCAGTTAGTTGTCTATAACTTACAAGCTCTTAGAGATTTGCCTGGGATGAGCAGAGAAAGACTAAAAGACTAGTCTTTGTAATCCTTACTCCTAAATCTAGCATGCATTAGAGAACTTCTCTCTGCTTTGAGTCAATGATGATGAAGTTAAGGAGGATGATAAGATTAATGAGAGGGTCAGAGTAGGAAAGCATGATACCAATGCATAAAAACAAAGACCCTGAGTCTATTCTCTCCTTTGGAAGTTATCATTTGCATGCAACTTTTAATCAGTTATATTTTATATTCTTTAAAAAAAAGCATATATTATAATCATGCTGCTCATTTAAAATATTCTAATTTGGGGGGGGGTTTAGACAATTGGGGTTGAGTGACTTGTCCAAGGTCACATAGGTAGAAAGTGTTGAGTATCTGAGGTTGTATTTGATCTCAGATGTTCCTGACTTCCAGGTCCAGTGCTCTGTCCACTGCGCCATCTAGCTGTCCCTATTATAATACATTTTAAAGAAATAATTATTATAATTGAATATCAGAAATGATTTTTATAATCATAACTTTTTCTTCATTTATTAAAACATCTTAGAAATCACAGGAAATAAAATGTCAAAATAGAGTCTATCATTTTACCCTCTAATTCATAAAATCCTAAGGCAATAATCTCTTTTATAGACTTACTAAAGCAATGTTGAAAGTAGCTGGCCAGTTGCATGAGAAGCATTTGGGTCACCACATAGAATACTATAAAATAAAAATACTGTGGAGCACTTCAGGGTCACCTATGAAAAATATTTTTTTCCAATCTAAGGAACTAAGAATACTTAAACTAATAAAAACTAAAACTGTACAAATTAATGTTACATTAAAAAATCAAGTCTGATTTGTCCCTAACTGCACCCACATATCCCTATATGACACAGAGAATCTAGTTTTAATGAATATTTTTTACCCAATAGATTTTTTACCTGTTTTTATAACACATACAAATATACAAATCTATATACATAACACACTTCAAATGTGTGTGTGTGTGTGTGTGCATTTGTATTTTTGCACTGGGAGAGACATTTTTGTTTGCCTTCTGAAATTGAAAGAATGTCCCTACACCTTTCAGATAAGGATCCTTTTGTTTCAATAAAGTAAAAACTGGGAAGCAGATCATTTTTCACAGTAGGCTTGTGTCCTTCACAGGCCAGAGGCTTCTTGTCTTATATAAAGGCACCTTAAGAAAGCTACTTTTCATCTAGGCACACATGTTCAGATTCAAACTTCATCTATTTTTCTAATATATGTGCTCTTCTAATAGCTTTCTTCTCCTTCTATCACCTAAAAAGACATATTCAATGACTACTGCTTATTCCCCTCTTTACAGATTTCTCACCTTATCTGTTTCTTTCTCATTTTATCTGTTTTTTTTAATTTTCTCAATATACCTTTTTGTCTCAATAATGCCTTCCCCCTACAATGGATTCCTTCTGGATGCCCATATTTGCATATTTCTGACCTCTTCTTGAATCCCTTTAATTAATTGGACTCATTATCAACCTAATGTTGTTTGAGAGTGATTTCTTTCTCAACTCACATTCTTGCACCAGAAGGCAAAGTCTGAGTTCTTCCATTTTGTTCTTAGAAGACAATAACATAGAATGATGAAAGTCTATATTTAGAAACATCACTCTTTTGCTATGGAACCTATTCTACTAGTTCACTTTTTAAAATGTCACCTTTCATAACTGCAGGAAATTGAACTTATGTCAACAATGTGATGGAAATGAGGCACTACTGGAAAGTAAATACAAGTCCAAACTTAGGAAAACTAGAAAGAACATCCCTCCACCCCAAAATATATATATTTTATATTTATGTATATATAATATTATAGAAGACATGATAATATTAATATTATAATATAATGGGGGAATTAGATGGCATAGTGGATTGGTGTCAGATCCAAAGCCAGGAAATCTCACCTTTGTGAGTTCAAATCTCACCTCAGATACTTACTAGCTGTGTGAATTTGGGCAAGTCATTAACCCTGTATGTCTCCATTTCCTTACTTGTAAAATAAGCTGGAGAAGGAAATAGCAAACCACTTCAATATCTATGTCAAGAAAACATCAAAAGGAATCATGAACAGTTGGACATCACTGAAAAATGACAACATTATGAAATTGTGTATAAATATAAATATACATTATATATATGTATTATATTCTATCTACTAAATTCTTTAAGAACAGTTTCAAAACTGCAAAACATTTGGGAGTAAGTGTAAGTGTTGTCTTAGAAGGAACTAAATCATTCATGTGCTTAAAAAATTCATTTCTGTCTCTATTAAGTCTAAAGACAATCAAAGTATTGTGATTATCCAAAAAAGAAAAGAAGACTCAACATAATAATGCAAAGTTCTTCTTGCTGATTTGTAGTCCTTGCAGTCACTTCTATATCCTTGAAGTCTGTGACACTTCTGATTGTCATTTAATTAGCTGTCCTCATTCCCTTCCTCCCTCTATTTGTAGTTATAAACATATTTTCATGCTTCCTCAAACCCATTTGTTCTCTGATAGTAAACTACCTGTTAATAAGTCCTACACATGTGAGGCAGCTGGATAAAGAGAGAAGCAAGTTTATCTACCCACAGGCATAATTAAAGTGGATTTGAAAATGTTTATTTCTTTTGGGGCAATCTGCAGAATCACAATTCTTCTGGCTGTACATTATGTATAACTTCCTGATCTTACAGTGGAAACCATGGCATTTATGACTCTTCAGAACATGATTTATATCAAGAGTTGATGAACCAGTGTATGCAGAATGCCAAATCCCAAATTTCCAATTTATTGGATTGCACAATAAAACACTTAATTGGAACTGATCCAGGTTGCTTAAGGAAAACAGGAACTCCCCTAGAAACAAAGGGGAACCCCAGTGCTTTTTGAGGTGTTTGAAATTTTGAAAGCAATTTATAAGCTTACTCCAATGAGTAACAATCCCAGTGGGGCTTTTTTGTTTGCTTGTTTGTTTTTGTTTTTTGTAAGTTTTTTTTTTTTTTTCCATTTACAAATATCTCCATTCTGCTGATTAGCTTTGTCAGACTCGCCAAAGTTTCAAACATATTAAGAGATGAATTTTTCTTAATTTTTTTTCTTTACTTATGCATAAATTTTCATTTTGGGGGGGAATAAGACAAAGAGAATATTAATTCTTTTTAACATTCTTTTTATTTTTCCAAAAGAGAACACAAATCTTAGCTATTTGATGTATATAAAAACAGTTCCATTTCTTGAAACTTTTTTGGTTATGTAACAAAAAGTCAACACTATCTACATTGTGTGTTTTGTTTTATTGGAGGGAGGGGAAGTATACTAATCTTAACCTGTACTGACCTTCATATCCATTTGATTCAGGCTCAGGTAATTGCAGATCATTTTCTCCTATGCTTAACTACATATTTCTGCACATAAAAAACTAATCATCGATGTGGTACTAGAAGGATGCTTTTGATTATCTGATCCAATGTTATCATTTCTTAGGTGAGGAAACTAACACAGTGATAATCGGTGACTTATGACTTACTTTTTGTCAAATGGAAAAGAAATAGAACATTTAGGATATATCTAGGTTTTTAGGCGCCATTTTTAGCATTCTTTCCAATTTTCCAACTTTCCTCTTCTTCTTCTCTCCTCCTCCCCTCCCAGTGTATAAAATTGAAGCTATGCATTATTTGTCTTTGTGATTCATTCCTTTCTTTATATTTTCCAAACTTCTCCCTAGATCCTATTCCTAGTACTTTTGAGATCTCCCTCTAGATCATTTCTCAAATTTTGGCCCATGAAGCCCTTGAGGTGGCTGAGATCCTTTCAGTGAGAGTACAACATCAAAATTATTGTCATGATGACACAAAGATATTATCAGCCTATAAAATACTTATTTTTTCAACCCACTTCATATGTAAGATCACATTATTTTCATATAATTCAAATATATACATCCCAACATATTAAAAATGAGAAGATATAAAGAAAAATGCATCTATCTACAAATATGCCAGATATCATTAAAGACATTTGCAAAAGTATGTTAAAATTAAATGCTATCCTTTTTTATATTTTTATTTTGGTTTTGGATACTATAGCAAATTTTTAAAATAAAATTTTTATCATGTAATGGGTTTATTGTAATTTAAAATTAATACATATTTAATTACTTTATTTAATTCCATTATGGTAAATATCTTTAAGGTCCTCAATAAGCTTTTAAGTGTAAAAAAGGGTCTAGGAAAGCAAAAATTTTAGAACCACGGCTTTAGACATTGGAACATTCCCTTTCCTCATTTCAGCCTCATAGAATCTCTAACTTCTTTCAGGACTCATATTTTGCATAGGACCTTTTCTCATGCAGTTCCAACTACTAGTGTCATCCCTATACACACACACACACACACACACACACACAAATTATCTATTTTGTATGCATCTTCAAATGTACATATTGCCTGTCCTTACCAGACAGTATACTCCTCAAGGGCATTTCACTTTTCTCTTTGCATACCTAGGCTCTAGCATTGACATTTAGTAAATGATTAATGATTTCTTGTTGATTGATTGCTGAATACCAGCATTATACTCAGGTTGTACATCTGTTATCCCTCACCTTCTCTTAATGACCAACCTACTCTTTTTCAAACACCTAATTACTTAGTTATGTCCTCTACCTCTTCTTACACATATCACTGTCAGTAATGTACTGAAGCTTACTAAATACTAATACTTCAGCACCTAATATACAAAACTAGGAAGTGGAAATGTAATGGCACTTCAGAAAATGAATGTAGGGAAGAACTGTGGAATCAGCTTAAATGACCTATATTTCCTGAAAGTGACACAATTTTGAAAAAAAAAATTGTGGCAGCAACTTTTAGTTTTTTGAAAGTAAGAAAATCATAAATGGTATTATTATAAAAAATAAAGGACACCCAAAATATACAGGTTACTATCAATTCATATCTTACTTTCTCATCCCTATAAAATCTTTGTGATAGTGATCTATATAATTATCAAAAAGGTACCCTTGATGAAAATGTGGAAAGGGATGAAACTGACAAAAATCTTTGCCTCTACCTAAATGACATTATGCCAAAACTTGAGTATTAGCTGAAAGCAATGGTTATCTCTCTGAAACTATTAACCACAAATGTAGAAATGACATGTAAACAGACAAAAGTAATTGATTTTAGTCTTTAAATAATACTTTAACCCTGTTAAGATTGTCATATCTCAGTGCCAAAAAAAGCCAAAATCACATATATAATAAGTAGTTCTCAAGGAAAAGACCCATTTCTTTTCACAAGGAGACAGATTAAGGTTAGAAGCTCATTTATCTAGTTCCCAACTGTTAGAGAGGATATGCAAAAGGAAGTTGAAATGGAAAAAGAATGTCTTATAGATGATGAGATTCTCTAGTAGCTCTCATTTTGATGACTTAGTGTTGATATGGCATCCTCTAAAGAACTATAGAAGCTGCTAAATGATATTCAAAGTCTAAATCCAATATATTAAAAATAAAGCTCTTTGCCTCAAAAAATTCTGTATCAAAAAGTCATGAAAATGAGCTTTTTAGAGTTTACTTCAAGAACTTACTAAGCTGTTTAGTTTGGTCGTCACCAAAAAGAAGAGGCTTAATATTTTATAAACATAACTCTTTCCTTCATTTTAATTTAACACTAAATTCCTCACATATAACATTTAATTAAAGGCAATTTTTAGGACAAAATTAGTCAACATAATTATTAAGCATAAAAACAATGTTCTCCAGATGGACTGTCAAGGTCTATTTATGGACTGTGGAATATAGACAATGATGAAATAGTTTTACTACTGGGGACAATTAAAAAACTAATAGTTTTAGATCGCAATTCCAAGAAACATTTGTGAACTAATGACCCAAATGGAAATGGAGTTAGGGGTAACATATTACATTTGCATCATCAGTCCCTGCCATGCAAGAATACACCTCTTCTCATTTCCCTCTTTAATGTGTACATTGGTCATTAATATCAACCTCACAAAGCTTCTCATTAATCATATCTATCTTCTTTTATCTTGCTGCACCTGGAGATAAAAATGTAGAAATGGAGATCAAGTACCTGTAATATATTTTCCCTAATGATCAATGAGAATGTTCTGGCCATCAATATAAAAGGAATGGTGAATGTAAAGAACTAAGCAAGGATCTCAAATCTTAGAATTTTTGTTTCACTTCAAAGAAGCTGACAAAAATCTGCCTCTACCTAAATGACCTTATGCTAAAACTTGTAGACATGGAGCTGAAACAGAGGTTACCTCTCTGAACTAATAACCACAGATGTAGAAATAACTTATGTAACCAGGTAAAAGACATTGATTTTAGTATATATGTTTACTTTTACTCTGTTGAGGTTGTCAAATCACAGTGGCAAAAAATGCCAAAATCACATATGTAATAAGAAATTCACAAGGAAAAGACCCATTTCTTTTTACAAGGAGACAAATTGAGGTTAGAAGCTCATTTATCTAGCTTTATGGCATCCCAAAGACCAATCATATTCCAACACTATAAAGAACAGAAAATCCATCTTCACATAAATCAACTGTTCAATTCTTTAGAAAAAAAATAATTTGCTATGACCTTACCAGGTTTGATAAATGATTCCCATAATTCGTTGATGTAATATGAAATTAATGGATGCTGAAAGTTCTGATAATTGTCAAAAGTAGGATTATCTTTACAAGTCTGAAGCATTAGAGGTGAGTGAGAATGTATAGTTAGAATGAAAAACCATTAAAATAAAACCCATTTCCTCTCATTCTCTTCAAGGTAGTTATTAAGCCACCAAAGCAGCTTAAGATGGCAAGTAAATAGGATATACAGCAAAAGTGTAGTGAGCTTCAGAGTTGTGTCACAAAGAGGAATGTGTAAGGGTTTTGATTAGAGCATTTACTAATATTCATATAGAAGGCATTGTTTCTAGAAATATTTTCGGACAAGTATTAGTCATTTTTTTTTGTAAAGATAAGATTTCAAAAATAGGGAAAAACGGTCAAGGAAAAGGAAAAGAGTGGTGAAGAGAAATGAAAAGTAGTTCATATGAGGGAGATCAACAGAAATCTAGGTAAAAAAATGGTACAAAAAAGAAATGAAAACAAGATGAATAGAGAAAATCAAGATGACAATGGGTAAAAAAATGTTATATATTATTTGTTTCCCTGTCTTTAGTCTCTCCCAATTCATATCCCGATATTGCTCCCAAAGGAATTTCTCTAAAGTGTAGGTCAGCCTGATTCTATGAATTCCAATGGCTACTTATTACCTCTACTTTCAGGTAAAATCACCTATATTTGACATTTAAAGCCCTTTGATACCTGGCTCTATTCAGTGATCCAGAAAGAAATTATACCAATCAGTTATTAATTCCTTTAGCTTCCTGAACAACAAAATACCTTTAGGTTTTCATGATTGTTCTCTCCCTCCTATTCTCTACCTTTTCAATCCCTTTACAACTTAGCTAAAGTTCCACTTGCTCCAAATCTTTATTTCTATTCTTCCCAAGCTGTTTAACACTTTTTGAAGTGTAACTTCTATTTATTCTGCATTTATCTTGTTTGTGCCAATTCATTCATATGTTGTCTCTCCAATAGGATATAAGCTCCCTAAGAACAAGAACTTTATTTTTTTTTCTTCTTATGCCTATCCCTGGCACATAGGGCTGGATACATATTTGTTGATTAATTGTATGATTTGCTGAAGAACATTGATTCAGGTGGTTACCATTAAGACATGATACAGAGAGACCAAAAAATCTCCCCAAAAGAACCTCTCTAGTATTCTTTGCTAGCTTCATTATTCACGGCTGTGAATATTTAATTTATCAGTCATTTTTCTTTCTAAGATTATATCACTATGGTGCAGTTTTTGGCCTTCCTGATCTTTCTGTACCCTTCATCCACAAAATCCTAATCATATATAGTCAATTGATGCAGAGTTCAACAGTTGTCTATGGAAATATTTAGAAATTTAGTATGTGTAGACTCCAAAGAGGAAAATAATTACTATAAAGAAATTTTAATTTAGAACAGGTTGTTACTCTTTTGACCATCTTTTTCAAAAATGAACAACAGCATCATGGAATGATGTCTTGACTTGTGTGTGAATTGGATTTAAATGAGGCAAAGTTGTGCAAAGTCATCAGCCTCACACTCTCTTCCAGAGTCATAAAAGTCCATTGGCGAGACAAAAGTCAAAATAACTGGTTATGGCCTCTCAGGATTCATGCATGACCTCAGTGACTTCTATGTGTGAACAAGCTCTAAGTACTTCAAAATGTATTTCAACCACCATCATGGCAAGAGAAATAAATTGTTCTCATCCACCCATTCTGCCCAGAGAAGTCTTCACATCTTTAGGGTGGATGAAAGCCCCCAAATCACTAATATATCTGAAGTTCATTGATTGCCTTCAAGCCCAACTGCTAAGATGGTTTATTGAGGTATAGTTATGGTACATGTTACAGTGCCTTAGAGCCATAGGTTAGTGTTGAATGCCATGTAAATGATGACTGAGTTGCCCTGTAAAGGGTTCTTCAAGCCTTCATACCAATGATGCTAGTCCTCCCTGAGTAATCCATATATCTTTGATAGGAACAGATACACATAGCAAAATACCAATTCTAGCTGCACTATTACTTTTATTTCCAGTCAAATTCCAACACCTCCAGTCATTAGAGAATGAAGGCTGTTTGTTTTTCTTTTTGTTTTGTTTTTCCCCATCAAAACTTATGTTTTATTACTTGTTCCAAGATCAAGCTGATTTTTTGCATAGTAATCACTATTCAATGGCCACCAGGAAATCCTCTGAATTTCCTTGAAGTAAGTTCTTTCTTCCTTGGCACAGCTTTCAACAAAGGTCCAACACTCTTCTGCCATTTTTAATATGTTACTGTCAACAGAGCCAATGTTATCTCTTAGTTTCTTCAGATCTTCTTCCATACACAAGATAGAGGAAAGATCATTCGATTTGAAAATACATTCCCTATTTTTCATCCAAACCTTTGGCATATGTTTATATTTATATCTACCTACACATAGATAGATATGCATTTATCTTGTTTTTCATTCTCTTTCAGCTAACTGGCAAGTTAGAAGGTAATCCAATAAACTAATCTTCAGATTGGTATAATATGACAGGGAAAATGAAGAGAGCTACCAAAAAATGCTAGAGAGGAATGAAAACAATAATAGTTATCATTTGAGACTTGTTGAGACAGTGATGATTGTTTTGTGTTTTTGTTGTTTTTAGTCCTATACTAAGCATGGGTTTTTGCTAGTACTCTTCTGAAAACAAAGCTGAATACATAGAAGATCAACATTAATATCCACAGCAACAATAACACAAATTCCTTATTATTATATATGTGCATTTTCAAATAAGCTTTAGGAAAGAAAATTATTGAAGAGTTTTGGGAATTTCTCAAGCTTTTTAGTAAGAAATAAAATGTTTCATGGGGAAATGGGTAACAATGACTCCCCAGTGTATTTATATCTTTACTCATCTTTTTAGTTTTTTTTTAAGTGGAAGGACTATTCTCTTAGCCAATTCTACTAAATCTTCCATTTATAACCTTAATGTTTTCCTCTTCTGGGTTCTCTATAAGTTTCCAGAAGTCATTCTCCTTACCATGCATTTCTAATCTCTCCCTTTCCTGACTCCTTTCCTTCAGAACACAAACATGTTCAGGTCTCATATCCTAAAATAATCATACTGGATCAATTTTGATCTAGTCATTCCTAAAACTATTTTTTCTTTCTATTTTTGCCATTACCAAACTTGAAGGAACAATAGTTTCTACTTACAAAATCCAATTCCTGTCCAACCACTCACTCCTCTTGAAATCTGATCACTTCCAATTTAACTTCTCTCCCCTTCTCTTAACTAAATCTCCTTCGCTTAGGTTCCTCAGTGGTTTTCTTGGTAGCAAATGAGATGTTTTCTTCCTTTATTCCTTGTCTAATATTTTGAGAGGTAGAAACCTGTGTTCAAAAACAAATACTAAAAAAAATTGCTATAGGAGTCTCCTCTCCCAATATAATCTTTCAGTATAACTTTTTGTAAAAAGAAAAACAAAACAAAACAAAAATATACTTATTATTCACAGGGAAAAGTTACTATCTATTATAAGTTTCCCTGAAATATTAACAGGGTTTAAGAAAAATCATATTGGGCAGAAAGCCCATTGCATTCCTCTCACCAGCTCATTGCTATTTTTACTATTGAAGTGGCTAATGTATTTTTTCCCTTTAATCCTAAATGTAGCTATGTAGATACAGAAAGCATGGCATACAAAGACTAGAGTTCTCATGCCAATTTTGCCACTAACTAGCTATGTGACCTTGGGCAAGTCCCTTCACTTCAATTGCATCATTTACAAAAATTAGACTGTGGAAATATATTATTTCTTTTTTAAATTAATTATTTAATTTATTTTTAATGTACATTGTTTTAAAGCTTAATTTAAGGCAGTGATTCTCAATCTTCTTTGTTTCATGAATCTTCTAAGGAACAAGAACAAATATATTTCAAATGTCTTGAGTAAAATAACATTAATTGTAATAGCCTGTGAGTTTTTACTATTTAAGTAGCTTTTAAATAATTTTTTGCTATGAAACCCTTGGATCATCATTGTGAACTGCCAAAGTCTTCAAATACCATTAAAGGGGATCTACTTGTGTAGCAGATAGAGAATTGATTTTATTGCCAGAGAGAACTGAATTCCAGACCCATCTGTCTGTATGGCCTGAGATAATCATTTACTGTGTCAGTAATCTAAGAATATTCTAAGAAAATAAACTTCAAGAATTCCATTCACATTTGTAAAATGAGTTACATCTGTTTGGAGTTTTCTATTCTGATAATATCAAAATTCCAGTCCCTATCCCATCCCATTCAATGCCATTTGACATTATCGATCACTACTTTTTTTTTTTTTTTTTGATAGCCTACCTTCTCATGACTTACTGGCACCATACTTTCATGATTGTCCACCTAATTCACTGACTGCTATGGCTTAGTCTCCTTGTTTGGACACTCCCATTCCTTAGACATCAGTATTCTTAAGGTTCTGTGCTTAGCCACCATGTTTTCTTTCTATACAATCTTACCTCTTGTCCTTTCATTGGTCATATTTATTTTTGCACTAAATTTGTATCTCCTCTCCTTGCTAGATTAGAAGCTGCTTGATGAGAATTATACCATTTTATTTTTAAAGCCCTGATGCCAAACACAATACTAATTAGATAGATATTGGTTAGATAGATGATAGATAGATAGACAGACAGACAGATAAATAGATAGATAAATAGTTGAATGGATAATAGGTTAGTAGGTAGAAGAATGAACTTAACTAGATGATAGATAGGTAGGTAGATGGATATATAGATAATAGATGAACCATTTAAAATCACTTTTGAGGTTGAATTTGTATGGTTTTATTTGGCAAAAGTATGTGGTTCAAAATCTGATTCTAGAATTTTGTCCCTAAAATATATCATTTACTATAACTGTGAAAAATATTAAAATTATTATAACACATTCCTCCTCTACTGTCTTCATTAAAATTCATCCAAGTCAACTTGGATACAATGAACACCTAGGTTATGGCAAACCTGAGGTTTTACTATAAAATCATATTTAGTTATTCGAATCCTAGAGAAACTCTGAGAGTTTGGAGGGGCAAAGGGAGAAGAACTAATATATAAATGCATATGATACACATCCCTCTTTCCACCTTTCCTTTTCTAGAATAATTTTTAGCAAATAAAATTTTTTGGAACATAAAACAATAGGAAAACATGAGACTGTGCAGGGTTTCATCAGAAATAAGTAAGAAAATAGGAGTTCTATTTTGACTTTAAAGTTGTTCCAAACTGTAATTGTTGAGCCACTATCTTGGAAAGTCATGTCTGAGGCCTCCATGGCATTTTGTAGCTGTTTCCAAGGGTGTGAAGTGATCAATCTAAACAGTCTTGCTTGCTTCACATACTGTACAATTGTTGCTCCTTACCTTTCTCTTCACTTTTTCCATCTTTGATTCAAGATTAAAAAGTACCAGACCGTGAAAGAATTCTATAGTGTTAGAGTTCATATTGCTGTAATTTTTTCTTTGATGTGTGTGGTGAGTTCCTTTCCTTTATCTTTTTTTTAAATAAGTCTGAATGGGCTACTGTTGCATAGAGAGTGGGTCATAGATATGAGCTGCCAAGAAAAATGTGACTGAGTGAAATAATAATGCACTGAACCTGAGCAGCACTTTCCCTCCAACCTTTCATCAACATTAATCACCATCTTCACATTTTCCCCATCAAGCAAGATGGTAACTATTAAATCTCCAAGTTTGGCAGAGGGAAAAACTGACATAAAGGGGGTGAAAGGATATGTGCAAGGTCATCAGACCTATTAGGAACAGAACTAAAAGTGGATCTCAGTGTTTCTGCTTCACAGCCTGCTATTCTCTACTGATAACTGCTGATACCGATTTTTCTAGTCTATACTAGATTAGTTTTCCACTGATTTGTACATGGCTAAGCAAGAGAGTTACTAAGGCTGTATAATAAGTCCAATGCTCCAGAATAGGATCATACATTTATAACTAGAAGGGACTATAAAGGGCCTGTATTACACCTGTCTCATTTTATAGATGAGGAGCTAAGAACCAGAGATATTAATTGACTTAACTAAAGTCTTTCATCTAGCAAGTTGCACATGTTAAATTCAACCCAGGACCTCTGAAACAAGTCCCAGTGTTTCTTCCTTAGTTTTATTCCCTACTATTCTTCTCAAAGTACACTCACATTGGTAATCATGTAAATCATAGCACTGAACAGTTCTCTACCTTTCTAATTTATATTTCTATGTGACTAAAGGTTTGCAAAGCATCTTTATCAGGAGCTGGGTGAAGTAAGTATTGAAAATATCATCATTTCCATTTTTAGATAAGAAAAATGAAATTTAGACAGGTAGACAGTCTACCAAAGTCACACACCTATTAAATATCAGAGCTGGGATATAGAATCAGACTTCTATTGACTCCAAGTCCAGGATTCTTTCTATGGCTTCCATGTGTCTTTCTCTCTCCACTCTATCAACAGGGAGTAAGGAACTCTGAATATGGTGACTGTCTACACATTGTATGGGTTGTATGCTAATTACACATAAAAACAATATATTTTCAGAAGAATAATTAGAGCTATGAACCACCTGAAACTATAGTGGGTACTTAAAAGCTGCTTCCTGATCTAATTTTTTATGTATTTGGGGGCAGGTCATTGATCATGTAAGAAAAACGGGCTCAGAATGAGGAAGAAGTAGAAAAGGAATTCTTTTCTGAGTCTCCATAGAACATTGTTTTCTAGTTATATACAATGAAAATTTAGCAAAATACTGATTTATAGTAAATTCAATAATGTTTTAAATGGAATTATTCATTAACATTCCAGTCCCTTACACATTGATTGATTTATGATTTTGTTTTGTGTTGCTTTTCCATCCTTATAATCCCAATTGGGAAACTCCCTCAATCAAAGAAGAGTGATATATTCTCTGGACATTATAACATTATAATATTAAAACTGTTACCTGGGCCATTAAATTGTCCATCAGTTAGTCAATAAACACTTGTTAAGTAAATTCTATGTGCCAAGCACTGTTCTGAGAACAAAAAAAAAGAAAGAGAAAAAGAAAGAAAGAAAGCAGTCTCTGCTTATAAGGATCTGACAATTCCAGTGAGGGATAAATAAATACAAATAATTATATGTATAAAACAAGATTTAATATCAATTTTTATCTTAATTTAATCTCATGAGATTTCATGAGAGAAAAGGCTCTGAGTTACCAAAAATGGAAAAAAAATTTGTGGGAAGTAGTTTTTAACGGGAACCTCAAAAAATCTAGGAAGCCAAAAACTAAAGATAAAGAAGAAAATTTCAGAAGTGGGGAGACCCAGTTAAATTGCTCAGAATCAGGAGAGGAGTGTCTTATTTTAGAAACAGCAAATGAAGCCAGTGCTAGCATGTGTAGGGATATGTGACTTTCACATTGTCACTTTGACAATATGTATGACAGGTATAACTCTGTCACAATGCATTATCTAGAACATAAATGACAATAAATGTTTGTTAAATCCATGTTTACAATCAAAAATAAAAGTAAAATCTAGGTCAACTACTGATAATTCACTTATTTTTAAGAGTAGATAATTCAAAGTATTCCAAATTCTCCAAACTCTAATGAATTGCTCAAAGTTTATTAATGAGGTCTTTTCCTGTTATGGTCATTCCAAAGGAAACTTTGTTCAAGCAAATAAATACTATTTTAAAAATGTAATTAAGCATGTTTTAATCAATTGCTAAAAGAAATATTCTAAACTCTTAATCTTTAGGTCTGAGATTATTCTCTTTTTCATTTTTGTATACTAGACATTTTGGAAAAACTAGAAAGAAGAAGTACTAGATAACTGAGTAGCAAAAAAAAAATCTAATATTTTGCTAACCATGATTTTACTGGCCTGAATTGAAAAATCCAACAAATCTGAGAATTTAAAATAAAGAATATTAAGATACTTTATGCAGTTAAATCACCGAATTGGTCATCTCGTCAGTGCTTCATTGTTTTCCAGAAAGAAATCTGACTGGACAAAAGGGAATAGTCTTACTATAACAATAAATATGGTAGATATCCTAATACCCACAGAGTCCTATATTGGCTAATGGAAAATATGCAAGGTTACATTTAAAAAATGATCCCATCTTCAAAGAGTTTATAATACTTGCAGAAAATAATAAACAATATTACATTACAATAAGGTGAGGGAAAGGTGGACATGTGGAACTTACCTACCTTGTCTAGTTATAGTAAATATATTGTAGACTCACAAACAAATGTTAATTTTATAACATAGTGTTAACATCCAGTAATCCCTTTTACTAAGTGAACACTTTTCTCTGATAGAATTAAAAGAAAGTTTAGATATTGGAGGAAAGAAAAGAAAAACACACTCTAGTAAGTGTCCTTAAGTGCATAAGTCCATGGTAGCTATTTGGGACTTTTTAACAATGCAAATTGTACTTGTAAAGAGAGCTAACAGTCCAAAGTAGAGGAAGAAAATAACAATAACAACAAAAGACAAACACAAAAACAAAAACAAAAAAATAGAATCAATTTTGACTTTTGGTGTTATTGTTGTCTGAAAAGCAAAATTTTTATCTCTTCTACCTCATTGTCCAATGACGAAGCTCATCTTAATTGTAAAAATATGTCAATTCTTCCAAAAGAGAGTACTGTTTTAAATGTTTTTTAACAGGGGCAACCTAACTAATGTGTTTGAGACTGGATTTGAAGTCAAGTTCTAACTGAATGATCCTGAATAAGTCACTGAAGCCTGTGGAACTTAATTTCCTCATCTGTAAAATGAGCTAGAGAAGGAAATGGAAAACCACTAGAGTATCTCTGCCAAGAAAATGCCAAACAATGCCACCAAGACTCAAGCAAGACTGAAAAGAGTGAAAGACAGCAATAGCAAATTTCCTGACTCCAGGCCTGGCACTCTATCTACTGTACCTAGCTGTATTACAAAATTAGAGAAGAAAATGATAATTTTCATCAAGGGGGAAAGATAAAGACTTCCTGGAGGACATAGCATTTGATTTCTCCCTTTTTGAAAGCTTTTTATTTACAAAAACATATGCACAGGTAATTTTTCAACATTGACTCTTGCAAAGCCCCCTCCTAGCCCCCACCCCTCCACTAGATGGTAGGAATTGTAATACATGTTAATTATATTAAAATATTTGACATAACAAACACATGTATATATATATGTATATATATATACATATATATATACATATATATATATATATACACATTTGTCTTGCTGTACAGAAAAAAAAAATCTGATGTAAACAAACATCAATAGAAAAGTGTAAAAATGCTACGTTGTGGTCCAGACTCAAATACCAAAGGCCTCTCTCTGGGTGTAGATGAGTTTCTTCATTACTGAAAAATTGGAACTGCTTTGAAACATCTCATTATTGAAGAGAACAATGTCCATCAGAATTGATCATCATATAGTATTGTTGTTGCTGTGTATAATGATCTCCTGGTTCTGCTCATTTCACTCAGCATCAGTTCATGCAAGTCTCTCCAGGTCTCTCTGAAATCGTCCTGCTGGTCGTTTCTTACAGAACAATAATATTCCATAACATTCATATACCATAATTTATTCAGCCACTCTCCAATTGAAGGAAATCTATTCAGTTTCCAGTTTTTAGCCACTACAAAAAGGGCTGCCACAAACATTCTTGCACATGTGGGGCCCTTTCCTTCCTTTATGATCTCTTTGGGATATAAGCCCAATAGAAACACTGCTGAGTCAAAGGGTATGCACAGTTTGATAAATTTTTGAGTGTAGTTCCAAATAGTTCTCCAGAATGGCTGCATCCGTTCTCAGTTCCACCAATAACTTATTAGTGTCCCAGCTTTCCCACATCCCCTCCAATATTCGTCATTAAATTTTGCTGTCATCTTAGCCAATCTGACAGGTGTGTAGTGGTACCTCAGAGTTGTCCTAATTTGCATTTCTCTGATCAATAGTGATTTGGAGCACCTTTTCATATGACTAGAA
>JAJPUD010016635.1:0-33470 GCA_023553655.1 Myrmecobius fasciatus
TTTTTTTTTTTAATAAGACATAATTCATTAGACCTATCCACTTCTATAATAGAACAAACTACTCAATTTGGTATTTAAAACCTTTCACAGACTGTCTCCATCCTCTCTTTCAAGAGTGATATCATGTGACTCCCCCATCACACACTGTACATTCCTGCCAAGCTGTTCCCTTTTCCACCTCTGTGCACTTGCAAGGCTGTTTTTCCCCCATGCTTGTACTGTTCTCCCTGTTTGCCTTTACAAATTCAATGTTCAGTTAAATTACCACATCCTCTTTATGATTCCACCTGGTGTTATTACCTCCCCTCCCCAATCACTTCAATTACATTAGGGTGTGTCTATGTATATAGGCTTGAATAGATAGGAAGGGGGAGGCAAAGAGAAAGAGGGAGGGAATAAAGGATAGAGATAGGAAGAGAGAAAGAAAGACAAAGGGACACAGACAGAGAGAGAGAGAAGGAGGAGAAAAATACAAGAAGGGGGAAGAATAAGAGAAAAGGTGAAAGAAGAAGGAGGCAAGGAGAGATGGTAAAAGAAGTACAATTATTTCCTGTGTTTTTTATACTTTATTTCCCCCCCCTTCACCACCAGCAGAATGATAGCATGGACCTTTGTTATGTTTTTCTTTGCATTTCCATCACCCAGCAGACTGCCAGGCACAATGTAGGAGTTTAATAGATGCTTGTGTTGAATTAACCCATGTAGAACACAAGAACAAACCAGACTTTTCCATAAATTTAGGATAATAATAACCCTAGTTTGTAACTCACTGAATTGTTGTGAGCATGAAAAGAAATAATGTCTGTAGACTGACATTTGCTAACTTGAACAGGATATATAAAATGCCCTTTATTGTTATAGCTAAGTGGCAGTAGTAATGGCATTGTCTAGTTTCCCTTATGGAGGCCCTCCATAGGAATCACAGAGTTGTAAAGATTCTCCTCTCTCCAAACTATCCAGAACAACACTAATAGAATGCTGAACATGGATCTTGAAGAGACAGAGAAGGTATAATGGAAAGATTCCTACATTTAGAACCATGCATTCTTGATTCAGCTTCCTACTGTATCACTTAAAAGGCTCCTCATCTGTCAGATGAGGAGAGTGGTAATACTTTGTATTAACTACTGTTACTGTGAGGCTCAAATAACCTGACATTTGGAAAGTGCTTCATAAACTGTCTAGTCTTGTGTTGAATTTTAGACTTAGAACTGAAAAGTACTTTAGAGGACTTAGAATTCAACCTTCTTGTTTTATAGGTGAGGAAAAAGAACAGAGAAATTAAGTGATTTGCCCAAAATCACTTATAAAATGCCAAGATAGATATTTGAATCTTTGTAGCCATTAATCTGTCTCTGCTCTGCCTGGAGCTATCATTATTATTCTGAGATTATCCTCCTCAAAAATCTTCATGGGCTCTCTTATGAGAAATTCACGTATGTAAAGCCTTCAAACATCTGGTTCCAACTTACCTGGTCATTTTTATTGGAACAGTCTATGTTCCAGCTTGAAAAAAATAACATTTTCTTCTGCTCACTTTGACTTCTTCATCTTGGCACATATTATCCCTTCCCCAAAGATCCTGATGTTTTGATATCTACCTTCTTTCATCAAGGCCCAGTTCAGGTGCCAATTCCTCTTTAGGGGAATCAATAAGCCTTTCCTGATTTTTTTCCTCTTCGAAGTATCAGTGATATCTCCTTCCTTTCACCTTCCAGATGGCTCTATTTCTACCTCTCCTGAGAGTTATGGCTATAAATGTACTGTCTCATCTACCTCTTATTAAATGATAAGCTCCTTGAAAGTAAAGGCTGGATTTTTTTTTTTTTTTTTTGTCATTTCTGTCTCTATCACAAAATAGAATGCAACATTTAAAGTAGTGGTCATCCTGCTTGTGAATCCACATGTGGAAAATCACTCCATCAATCTCATCAATTTTTCTGTAATTTGTAGTCTTACTGTGTTTTACAAAAACCTTAGAGATTGATGGCCATGGTTATACATCTGGTATTTAGCAGAGGCTACATTTGAACCTGTGTCCTTGAATCCAAGGATGGTTCTCTATCCATGATGCTAATCTATCTCTCTCTCAACACTCGTAGTAGATAATAGAAATATTTATTAAGATGGTTGTTGAAAGAAATTAGGATATATATCTGAAATCAGTTTGAGTCAGGTCAAGGATACTTGCAGGAGAATGAGATAAAAGAGAAAAAGAATTATTCCAGCCTTGAGGGAGGTAGTAAAGAAAGAGGCAAGGGATCAGAGGAATTTCATAATTTTACACAGAGAAATTGACGGCTTATTCCTGAGTAAGAGTCTGGGGCTGTGTGACTACATTACTAATAGAAGTTGAAAATTGGCTGTGTGTGACAAATAAGTATGTGTGAACTGCTCAAACACTAACTTGGTTAAAAGAGCTTAAAGAAAACTTGGTTGAAGATGTATGACTGAATGACAGTGGACTTTGACAATAGAGTTAACTGGTAGGACAGAGTTCTGAAATGTTTATAAAACTGAGGAGGTTACAGTGAGAAAATTATAAATCTGTATAGAGGGCTAATAGATAAACAAATTGATAATTTTATATGTGCTTTCATATTTTTATAAATGATAATCCAAATAATTCATTGACAAATAATCATTGTCATGATAAATGGATTTACACGAGTACTCCTAGAAAATCAAATACTTTGTTCTATTTGTTCCATTATAGAAAAGACAATATGATTTGAAATCTGTGTACTTTTTAAAAGTACACATTCTTATCTGTGTCTGACATATCATACCATATTGTGAGAGGTCCAAAATTTGCCATCCTTTCTTAGATTTAATTATCTAGCACTTTCCACCGGCAGGCTGTCTACTATTGACATGCAGAATTTCATTTTGTTCAAATATCTTTTTGTGTGTGTCTCCTTGATATTGATAACAGCAGCTCCTGTTAGAGCTTATCTCCTTTTGATTCCAAAAATGTAATAAAGCAAGGAAATACAAAGTCACCACTGCATGTTCTGGTTTATTCAAACATCTATCAAATTTTGGGATCAAACTAACAGTAGGGGAGATGCAATATGCGTGTTGCAACTTGGCTGCTCTGATCAAATGGTAACATGTTTCAAGGGACACCCATTCCCTTACAAATATAGGAAAGAATAAATTAGGAAAACAAAACTAGCAAAGGTAGTCTTAGGAGAATCTGAATTTTCTTTTTCAGAGAATTTTTTTCATTACATTAGGCATAATGTTATTTGTCCTTCATTCTCGAAGAGAAGCATGACAGCAGGGAGATGATGCCATGACATGCAAGTGAATTGGATTTAAATGAGGGAAGGATGTGTACTTTCTCCTCCAGAGCCATCTGGGTCCAGTGGCCAGATATAGATCAGGAAGACTGGAGATGGCTCATTAGGCATAATGATGTATTGAATGGATTGGTAGCCTGGTAGTAAGGAAAACCTGTATTCACATCCTGCCTCTGATACTTTACAGTTGTGAGACCATGATAAAAAAATCATGTAACCTCTTTGGAACTGAGACAGTTCCTTAGCAATTTGCATACAATAGAAGCAGCACACAATGAAAAGAAAACTAGCTTGAAGTTAAAGGATCTAGCTTCAAAGTCTGCTTTAGAAACTACTACTTGAGTGATCATTGATTAGTCATCCCTAGATCTCATCTGTAAAATGAGGAGATTGGACTAGAATGCTTCCCAAGACCCCTTTCATTTCTAAAACTCTGGTGTTCTCAATCCTACTAATACATACGTAGCTCTGTATATAGGGAAGAGGTTCCCACCCAACAAGTTTCCCATGATGAAGAAATTGTAAAATTATCCTGTATTCTGCACATTAAATCTATGTTTATTTTTCCTCATTATGGTATTTTTATTGATAAATGAATTTTGTAAATGAAATTCTCCAGAATGATTTCAAGTATAAAAATGCTATATTATACATGGGTAGTAGGTGATAAAGTGGATAGCATGTCAGGCCTGGAGTCAGGAAGAGTTTCTGAGTTTAAATCTGAGTTCAAACTCTAGGCAAAGCACTAAATTTCTGTTTCAGTTTCTTCAACTGTAAAATGGAAATAACAGCTCCCTGATTTCCAGAGTTGTCATGAGGATCAAGTCAGATAATACATGCAAAGTTCTTTGTATTAAAATCTATATAATTTTTAGCTATGGTTGTAATTAGGGGTTGCCATAGTGCATAGAGCACCAGGACTGTAGTCAAAAACACTCATTTTCTTGACCCTTAGCATTTGCATACAGACACTTAAGTATCTCAGACTTGTAAAATCTGTGTGACTTTGGGCAAGTCAGTTAACCCTGTTTATTTCAGTTCCTTATCTATAAGATAAATTAGAGAATGAAATGGCAAACTGCCACTAATTTTGTCAAGAAAATCCCAAATGAGTTTACAAGGAGTCAGATACAACAAAAAATGACTAAACAAAGTGCTACACAAATTGTATCTCTTTAGAAATTATCTCAAGTGACCATTAAAATGATCTGAATAAGTTCTCTGATTTGATCCCTTGTGTGCAGGCAAAATTATAAAATTTCTAAGACACCCAAAAAGATGTCATATCTTTCTTACATTTACTCTTGTGAAATTCTTTATTATATCTGACTTGAATCACTTAAACATCATCATAAACCAAATTATGGTTTTTGTCCTTCAAAAGGATAAATGATATTAAGCATAATCACTTCCTCAGGGGAAAAATATCCTAAAAATAAAATGTCTAAATCACTAATACAGGCATTTGTAAAATTATGGATCCATAAATATAATGAAACTTTTGGCATGATGATTACAAGCCTTGATTACAAGCCTTGTTGATATTTTTAGCATGAAGAAGCAATGAATAGTTCATATAAATCTCTAATAAAATGCAGAGCATAAAGATGTTATATTTACTGCAACATACAGATAGAGAGTGAAAAGAGGACTTTTATAGTTAATAATCAGGCAAAGTTATTGCAATGCTGTTGTTTTCCATTGAGATTTTAGTTGGTTAACAAAACTTGTTAAGTGACCCTAGTTTTAATATTATAAAATAACAACTAAAATGCAAACAAATTAATCCAATATCATTATTGCCTTTCATCCACATTATTCTTTATGCAACAAAGCCTTTTTTTGCCATTTTTAAGTGAAAATAACATTCATTTACTTTTAAAAGATAAATGTGGTCTGAAGATGATAAACCTGAGTGCTTATTTTAAAAGCCTTCAAAATTCAATAAGAATAATTTGCATTTTTAAAAGTCAGTGAAATAAGATATAAAATTATATACCATCGTTTCATCAGTGTTTGAAATCTGGAAGTGTTTATCATATTTAAAAACTAATCAAGAAATACACCTGGAAATATACCAGATCGGATATAGAATATATGATGATAACAATAAAATGATGTGATAGCCTGTGTTAATTGTGCAGGTATCCTAGGAAAATCTGAGCAAGACTGTAGTCTAAAGTCAGGAGGACCCTGCTTCCTGATGTAGATATTTGGAAGAACCATGATATTCTCTGTAAATTGCAATGTTAGTGTTTATGAATTTCAGGGAAAGAACTTGTACCCCCTCTAGCATCGGCTAGTTAGAAAGAATTGACTCAAATATTCTCAATTAGATTGAAGTTGGCGAAATTTAAAAGGGGATATTAGCAAACTATAGAGGATGCAGAGTAGGAAAAATCAAGAAGGTAAGGTATTTATTTACAAACCACTATCATATGAGGAACTGATCAAGGAAATGGAGATATTTGATCTAGAAAGGAAAAGACTTGGAAAGAACATTCTTCAAATACTTGAAGAACTGTTGTTTGAAAGGAATGCATTTATTATAGGATCTAGATTAGAGCTGAAAGGAAAATTTAAACATAATCTATTCCAAAGCCTTCATTTTACAGAAAAAGAAACTTAAAGGAACAGAGATTTTGGCTTTCATATTGGCAAAGAGTAATTGTGAAAACTCATGCTCAGTCTTGGTTACTCAGCAGAATATATTCAGAAGAAATGGATGCTTGTTACAGCAAAGCATGCTCAGTATAAGGAAGAGAAATTTAACAATTAAACCTGACCAGAAATGAAATCATTGATTTAGCCCCCTAGGTGGTGAGTACCTTGCCACTTCAAATGCTTTTAAAAAGAAACTATTAGGGATAATGTTGAGAGAGGTTTTGAAATAGATGGTTCCAACTATGAGTCCATGCTTCTATGATTTCTTGATTCAATTAGTTCAGAATTGATAAAAAAAAAAAAAGGGAAATCATCGAATTATTTCCCTATTCATATTCTCTATTTGTAGGTCTTCATCTATCCTCTATCTTATATTGGCCCCATGTCATACAAGTATAATTGTATTGATTTATGTTTGTCTCTGAAATCATTGAGGGAAAGGAAGTGAGAATGAGATAAAGTCAGAAAGAGGAAGAAAAGGAAATGGAAGAGAAAGCTCTATTTGACATTAGGAATCTATTGCAGAGGTGATTTTAGCACTTAACTGTGATATTGGTTCTGAAACACAAAGGTTTAAAAATGCCTTCCAAAATCCCCCAAAAAAGTGAAAAGTGGAGATATATGGTTGGCAATCTAGTCTTCTGACATTGTTTTAAACTGTTTTTTCACTGACAGACGTTTTATAAATGGACCGCATTTGCTGAGAAACTTGACCACCAAGGACAAGGGTTTTTGTTGTTGCTTTTAAACTGAACTTGGCCTTCAGTCATACAGATAGAGAACTTCATGAAAAGTTGAAGAAATGAAAACAGCACTGACATCTTGGATGTACATGATTGTTTTTGGCAGTTCCATTGCCTTCATATTACAGTATATTCTGTAAGGTAGTTGAGTTAGCATTTATATATGACAGCTAGAAGTTCATCCATATCTATTTAGATGCATACAAATTGAAGAAGATAGTAAGTGTAATGGGAAAATTGTCTTTCAGTACTCTGTTAGATTGTAGTAAAACTGAGTATGATTTATAGGTTGTTTCTACACTACCTTTCTGAAAAAGGCATCCACATATGTTTTGTCTGAGCATAGGTGGTTCCTGAATTATATTTCTTTGATTTATCTAGATAATATTAATTGTTATAATTATTATATAAAATATGCCATATATAACCATTATATATATTCTGTATAATTATTATCTATGTAATAACTTTAAATAATAACATTTTAACACCTACATGTGCTAGGTGCTATGCTAAGGGCTTCAAAATTTTTATCTCATTTGAGCTTTACAGTAATCCTGGAAGGTAGATGCTATTATTGTCCCTATTTTACAGGTGAGGAAACTGAAGCAGAAAGAGGATAAGTGATTTGCCTATGTCATATACCTAAGAAGTGTCTGAGGCTGGGTTTGAACTCGGGTGTTCCTGATTCCAATATTAATCATCAAAAATAGACAACCACCTCCAGGCATTTGGCATTCCCTGTAGAAAAATGTTGCTTTTTTTCTTAGCCTAAGACAGTGGAAAGTTTGATAGCTGTAGAGTCAGAAGAGTGTGGCTTTAATCAATTTCAGATAATTACTATCTATATGAGATGCCATAGTATACCCATCCTTTCATTTTACAGATTAAGAAACTGAGACCCAGTGAGGTTGCATTATTTGTCAAGAGTTACATAACTAATTCAAATTCAGATTTTCCTTACATCAAATTTAATATTTCAGCTACTGTGCCACTTGCTGCTTCAATTTTATAACCTTCTTGGGCCACAATTCCTTCATCTGTAAAATGAGGGCATTTAATTAGATTGGTTCTAAAGTCTCTTTCAGCTCCTGATATGTGATTCTATGATCATTTCCCCTTTTTATCTCTTCTTAATTTTTTATCTCGGGATTATACCTGGACTCATTGTGGGAAGAGAAGAGGATAAATCCCAAAGTTATTCCCTCCTCAAGCTTCCTCGTCACTGTCCCATCTCCTGCTCAGGTGTTGTCTTGATTTCCTCAGCTAGGCAACCAACTCTACAGCTATGTCTTAATCCCTTATTTCTACTGCAGACCCAGTATATTTTATATTCAAAATATTTGTGCCATCACCATGTCCAGGATGATTTAAATGACTTGTATATTTCCCAGTGAAAATCCACTTAGGTGAAATCTACTTAAATTACTAAAAATATTTAAGTCCTTTAAAAAGTACAGAAGCATCTAAACATAACTTTTTCCCCTTGTTTATTTATTTTTGATAATAGATTTTCATTTTCAAAATATATGAAAAGATAGTTTTCAACATTTACCCTTGCAAAATATTGTGTTTGAAATTTTTTCCCTCCCTTCCCCCTACTCTCCACCCTTAGACAGCAAGTAATCCAATACAGGTTAAATATGTACAGTTCTTCTAAACATATTTCTACATTTATCATGCTATATAAGAAAAATCAGATAAAAAGGAAAAATGAGAAAGGAAAAAAAAGGAAGCAAACATTAACAAAAATAGTGAAAATCCTATGTTGTGATCCACATTCAATCCCTGTAGACCTCTTTCTGGATCCAGATGATTCTCTCCATCACAAGTCTGTTAGAATTGGCCTGAATCACTTCATTATTGAAAAGAGCCACATTCATCCAGGTTGATCATCACATAATCTTCTTGTTGCTGTGTACAATGTTCTCTTGGTTCTACTCATTTCACCTAGTATCAGGTCATGTAAGACTCTCCAGGCCTTTCTGAAATCATCCTGATGATCATTTCTTAAAGAACAATGATATTCCAATATATTCATCTACCTAAATACAGCTTTCTCAATGAGATTTAGAAGACTAAAAAGGTGAGCCTTTTATCACCCTTGCCCCATCATTTCTCATCCCACCATTTGTTAAATATGAAAAGGCAAGTGGGTCATGGCCACTTCCTGGGACATAACAAGGAAAAGAAAGATATGATTGCTGAACTAATCAAGGACAGAAGGGTTCCTCGGCAGTTATTCTGAACAGAGACCATGCTTTTGTCACTAACTACTATCTGGAATTCCCATTCCATACTTTACCCCATTATCAACCCTTGAGGTTGTTGTTCAGTTGTTCAGTCAGACATGATTCTTCATGACCCCAAGAAGCATAGCGTCCATGGAGTTTTCTTGATAAAGATACTGGAGTGGTTTGCCATTTCCTTTTTCCAATGGATTAAGCAAATAGATTAAATGACTTGCTCAGAGACACAAAGCTAGTGTCTGAGGCCAGATCTGAACTCAAATCTTTCTGACTCCAATACCAGCACTCTATCCACTGAACCATCTAGCTAGCTGCCTCCCAGTCCTGAGTAGACTCCACAAATTAAGTCTTTCTTCTCTCACATCCTGTCCAATCCACTTATAAATCTTCATTCCTACCCCCTCCCTTCTCCATCCTACTCCCTTAGGCCCAAGCAAAGTCCATAAATAATAGATTAGAACAAGAGGATTTCGTGCTCATACTACTAATGTAAAAGTACATGGAATATGCCTTCTAGCATCCCAGGGCAGAACTCTTTATGTATTTTCCCAGTAAAATAAAAGTTGGATTTATTTTCAGTGTGTTGATGAACTTTGGTTTTGTTATGGGTTTTATGAATCATCTATAAAACAGTCTATCATGTATAGCATTATTTAAATGGCAAAATTAAAGAAAACTTTTGGTTTACAGTGTATTTGTAATCTGCAAAATTCCTGAATGGTTCTTTTTGAGTAACAGACAGTTATCATTTTCATTTCCAAATATATTCTTTTCCTTCCCTTTTATTCCCTTCTATACTTTACTTCCCAACCTTTATAGAGCTATCCCTTGGAAAAAAAAGATTATAAAATTTAAAAAAAATGTGGGGAGTAGGAAGAAGATCAGGAAACTCAGCCAACATATCAAACAAATCTAAAAATAAATAGAATATTTCATATCTTCAGCCCCTACTTCTAAAAAGAAGTGGCTACTTTGATGTTAAAAACTCATCATGTGCACAGCTTGAACACTGCTATTCTGATTGCTCCATATCTATGACTTCAACCTGTATTATGTTTTCCATTTATAAAGTAGAATATGATATATTCAAACTTAGAATGCCCTGAGCTCTATTTTATAAGTAGTAGTTCATATAGGAGAAAAATAGAGAGATACATCACTTACCTGGGTCAAAAATTATCTTATGCACATTGTGTCCAATAGAGAAAGGCAATAGTAAAAAATATATAACAATTTTATTCATTTATTTATGTATCTGTCCATTTGTAACTACTTAATTTTCTCTGAGTTGGTTTCTTTCCATTCAAGGACTTTCACTTTAAAAATTCAAGATGAAAACAAGTTCAGATGTTAAATTCCTTCATGAGATTTTTTTTTCAATTTCTCTGTATTTATTTTCTCCTCATACTGCTTGACATTTTGCTTCCTGTCTGTGTGTGCCCAGTGAAAAACTCAGCAGTTCCACTGGGATGTGGCCCATTTTTTTTTGGATCTTGGGGCATGTGCATTTTCCCAGCCTTCTGGAAGTTTTCAGAATCAATTCAGAATCAGAAATTTCCTAATCTGAATAGATAAAAACACAGACCTTTTCAGTTCATTTGTTAAGGTAAAACAGAGTCACAAGTCCAAACATGACTCCTTTTAATTTGTCCAAGATGTCCTCAGATATGCCTGAAAGAAGAGACCCAGTTTTGTTTACCTGGATAATGAGGACTTCTGGAAGGTTTCTACAAGACCTATCTGCTCTGTACATACAATGCAGAAAAGTCTCATTCACATGTTATTATGAATGTTTCTAAAAGCCTATTCTGTGGCCTTCAAAATTGAATATGTAGATATAGCTAATAACACTTTAATCATTAGTCTTCAATATTATAGTCTTAAGATTTCCTCATATTGCTTTCAAATTCTTTTTAAATGGAGTCTCTTTTTAAAGAGTTTTATACAGTTTTCAGATGATTGCCAGGATTTACCTGTTTACATTCTTTTTCTTCTTTATGCACTAGTTAAGTCACCCTAGCTAGACAGAGCATCGATTGGCCATAAAGTACTGATGATAAAATCCAAAGATTAAGATTTAATATTTTTTGGGTGTGTCATAAAGACTTTTATATTATGGTGAAGCTTATGAACACTTTCTCAGAATAATGTTTATACATACATAAAGTAAAATACTTAGGATCAAAAAGAAAGGATCAAAAAGTTACTAAAAATAAAGATATATTATATCCTTCTACTGCCATTCCCTGGAATCTATCCACAGGTCCCTAGGGACATCTGTAGAATGCAGGTTAAATTAGACTTTTGTTTTGAATGAAATTAGACCTTTGACGTGAACAACTGAGATCTTTAATGTTAAGTAACAAGTGAAATTATTTGTTGTCATTCCTATTGGGATATGAACAAGCATTGAAGTTGAAGTGTTGAACACTTTGTAAAATGCAATCCATAATGAGATATGTGTAAAGAGAAGCTTGTGAAAAAAGTGTTGAACTTATGTTCAAGAGAGATAGGTAAAGTTTTTAGAGCCTCAGTTTCTTCATCTGTAAAATAGGGGTATTAATTTTTCCACAGGGTTGTTGTAAAGTTCAAACTGAATTCTTTGAAAACTTCAAAAAGCTATGAAAAGTTAGATGTTATTATGTAATTCCCAGTTCTTGTCATAGTTACATTTCATCTCTGACCTCCATATTTTAACAAAGTCTGACCATGTGTAAAATATACTTTCTTCCCTACTTCCATCCCTCTCCTTATTTTTAGAATCAAACTTCCTATTCTGTGCTATTCTGCACAAATTAAACCAACCTATTCAGTTCATTTGTTAAGGAAAAACATCTGTTAAGGTAAAACATGGCTCCTTTTAATTTTTTCCAAGATGTCCTTGTCACTTCATCCATCAATACTTTTCTGGTTTATCCCTCACATAGACACACTGCTAGGAGACCCAGTGCCTCTCTCCCCCACCCAAAATCAACATGTATTTATTTTGTTTATATTTATACTTATTTATACAGGTATGTTTAGTTTTCCAGTATGGAACATCATTTACTTGAGATGAAGCCTTTTTTCATTATGTTCTCAGTATTTGGCACATAGTACTGCTTTATAAAAGCTCTTGGTCAGTTGATCCTTTACAGGATCTGTTTCTGTTTATACCAGCTCACCATACACAGAAAGAGTTGGCCAAGTACCTTAAAAATAGAGTATTGAGGGACAAGTAGCACTTGGACAGCAATGTACCCATACTCTTATCAAGACATGGTATGAATCTTTGAAACTAAAAGCATCTATATGTCAGGAACCTTCAGTCCAGCCACACCAAGAACACATTTTCTTTTGTTTTTCTTTTTATTTATTTTTTTGCTTTTTTTCTGAGGCAGTTGAGGTTAAGTGACTTGCCCAGGGTCACACAGCTAGGAATGTTAAGTGTCTGAGACCAGATTTAAACTCAGGTCTTCCTGATTTCAGGGCTGGTGCTCTATCCACTGCGCCACCTAGCTGCCCCAACACATTTTCTTATTAAAGAATCCTTATCAACTCATTTCAGTATTTAACTGGCCTATTTTCCCAACATATTCTTCATATCCAACCCAAATTTTGAATTCTGCAATAATATTCTCAACAGAGAATAATATTCTCTGGTGTCAGCAGAGGTGGGGAACATCTGGGTTATACCTATATCATAAATAAATCTTCATAGTCCTAAATGCTGTCATTAAATCATTCTTTGGGAATGAAATGAAGCATTATTTGACTGGCCTACTGATTTGGGCATTCTTCCACCAGAGAGTAATTAACAACTGTATAAAAATGTAATTACCTAAAGGAGCTATATAAGCAAAAAAAAATCTCAAGAGTTTTTCTAATGGCAAAGAAATTGTATTATAGAAGTATTTCATTTCCATATCTGTTTCAGGGCATCACTATAATCAGTATTAGGAGAATGAGTCATTGAGGGACTAAATAACAGAAAGATTAATTTCTCTTCAATATCTATATCTGTTGGCTCTCTAAAGTAGATTAGCAAGGACAGGCTAATGCTAAAGTCTGCCTGATCTGTTCATCAAAGTCTTGCTTGTGTTTTAATATTCAGCCATGAGAATGCATAAAAAAGGGAGATGCTTCTGTGGCCATTGTGTAAATTTGAAAAAATATGAATTAACTGGAATAATGGTTATTTAGTATTTATTTTTAATGTAAATGAAAAATTATAATATTTCATTGAGAAATAATTTCCACCCTTAGGATCATTCACCTAGAATTGGAAAGCTCCTTAGAGATGATCTATTGTAAATCCTTCATTCACTAGATTGTAAGTTTTTTTTGAGAGCAAGGACTTTCTCTTGCCTGTTTTTGTATCCCTAAAACTTGGTGCCATTTCTGGCACATAATAGATTTTTTATGAATAAATATTCATTGAATTGAATCTCATAGACAATAAATTGAGATCAGGAGTGGCCTGATTTGGATTTGACTTACTCAAGGGGATGGAAGAACTCTTCCCTCTATCAATGCATATCAGCACCTTCCCTAGTCCCAGAGTTATTTAGAACTTAAAGACTTTGAATTTAAACAGATAAATCAATAGAACATATAGTAACTAAAGGAAATTTTGTTTGCAGATTTAGTGAGTTGAGGCATTTATAACTGAATATTGCAATATAAAGTAAAATGATTCAACCTTAGATGAGAAAGAAATCCTGTGAAATTTAAAGAGAAAATGGAACCACAGTAATCTGTTCTTAAGTAATTTACAAGAAAAATGAGAATTAAAATAGAATGTATGTCCTTTACAACTAAAATGATGAGGGATGATGATAGGGAAAATGGCAAAAAACAACAACCTTGAATCTCTAGTAACAAATCTCACCAAAGAAACAGAGAGAGAATAATTGATTAAAAATGCAAATACTAGAAGTGAACAACAACCTAGAAGATAAGAAGCAGAAAAAAACAACAGTACCATTTAATAAAAATACTCACTATGCAAGCAAAACATACTCATTTTGAAGACAGGAGATATGTAGAGGCAATCTAGGGATCTTATGTCTCCCAGTGGAACATGTGAGGATAAAAAAAATCTTAAACACCATAAAAAAGAAATAATAGAATAAAATGGTCCAGAGTTTATGAATCTAGAAAATGAAATTCTAGTTGAAAGAAACCCTAGATTGAATCTGACTAGACTTTTAGTAGGTGGAATATCTCCATAGTATGAGCTCAGTATCTGCTATATCAAAATCTTAGCATTAGAAAGCCCTGGGTTTAGTTTTCACCTCCAACACATACTGAATTATGCCTATGGTAAAGTCTTCTTGGTGCCCTCAACAACTCCAAGGTCATAATTCTAGAGCAGATACAGATTTGCATTGATAGAAGGAATTGGAATTAACTAACCAGGAGCTCCCTATACTAGTGAAATCACACTGAAGAAATTATTTCAGGTACACACTGATATAAAACATAATCCATTAACAGAGAAGAAAGCCTTTTATCCATATTTAATAAAAATTAAAAATTCAAATAATACTGGGATCAATTACACATTGACTCAAAATCATTAAGATTTAAATGTCATCCATTATGTTTAACACTACCCATTTGAAGGGAAAACAGTAGGGTGCTAAACAAATTGGACAATACCACATAGAGGAAGAAACAAATATTTACTGCACAACTTTGCAGTAGCTTTATCCTAGTGAGAAATATTTGTATGTAGAACAAAGATTTATTATACTGGTATAGTTCAGTATTATGGCTTAAGTGTATAAGGGAATTCTATGAAGGACAAAGGAGTTGAGGAGAGTGTTGTTCAGGGGAATCTGGAAAAGCTTTTTGTAAATTCTGCCCAAGTGAAAACCCCTTTCCATTTCTCCCCATATCTTAGTTTTACGGATCTGATTCCTTTCTTTGTATCATTGTATATTTTTCTCTGCCCTTCCCTTTCTCTATTCCCTCTAAAATGCTTTGTTTAAACCCCAGTCTTCATTCTTGATTTCTTCTTACAATCTTTGTAATTCCTGTCATGAAATGAAGATACCACATCTTATAACTTTTTCCCTTGAAGATAGTTTTTTCCTTCATATTTCCCAGTTTATAGATAATTCACAAGAACTAGGAACCAATCACTTCGTAGTATTGTTAATGGATCACAAACCAACTCCCTGGACTAATCTTTGGAGAATTCCTTATGTACTACCAAAGAAGATGGGGTCCCAAAAAAATGGTGGTTTCTAGCACCAAAAACTTGCCCCTAATTGTGGATTAAGCCACTTAGAAGTCCTTTCTACCAGTGCAGAAGTTAATTTACTGACCTCTATTATACATTCAGTGGTCCCTAGTAAAGTGGGAAACTAAATTTAAGCTTTTCAAAGGGTGGAATATGGCAGTAAAGACTCAGTAATCAACTGGCCTCACTGGTAATTGTGTTTTCCCCTATCTTTGGATCTCTAGTGCTTACATAGGAGACATTTTTTAAAGTGATAGAGTAGAAAAAATACTTGCCCAAGAGTAAGAAGGTTTGGGCTTAAATTCAACCTCATATGCTTAAAACCTGTATTTTCTTGGGCATTATTAGCCTTTTATTATTAATTTAATAAACATTATTATTAACTTATCCTCCCTGGAACTCACTTTCCTTAGTTGTAAAATGAGTTTAATCTTCATAATCTCTGAGTCTTGTATTATTAATTTTTTTTGATAAGCATGAGTTTTGTTAATGGTAGGGATGATAAACTATAGGGAAAAGAACAGGTTTTGGGTATGGGGAGAAAAGGGTAGATGAAACATCTGCTTGTTCATGAATAAAACATTTAAATCCTGGAACGTTGCCACCTTGTGGTATATTAATAATACAATGTGCTTTACTTGGTGTAACTTGCTCTATAAAAACAAGTAAATCTAGTAGGCTTGATTACAGTTTCAGAACCTTGGCTAGCGACACTAGTCTTTAGTATTAGCAGCAGCAGTGGATAACTTTCATCTGCTTGTGGTTTGTTATTTATCAAGATTGATGAAATCTCATTTACAAATCCTAGGAAGAAAGATAATGTATGATTGTAAGACAACATGATTGGGAAGTCACTAAAGGTAGGACTTTGTTTTTACACCAGTATTTTTGGAGATCTAACAAAAAGGCAGTGTCTGGAGCGTTGACATTTTTCATATTTGTTTTTCTGAAAGTGAGAGACTAATGGTATTGATGAGGACTAGGATAACTGCTGTGCAAACTGCATCTGACAGCCCTTCCAAATGGGAGTTCAAGTTCAATTTGTGTTACCTTACCCTTGCTATTTTTGTCCCTCCCTGTCTCTCAGTCAATCTTTGCTAATCTTGTCTTCTGATGAGAACCTCTACTCATGATAAGCTAGAATGATGCAGCTCTTCCATACTCAAAATGTTAAACTGGTTGCTTCTGAGGGTGGAAGTCTAGTGTATTGACTTTAGTATCCAGTATGATTCTACTTTCTAGTGTGCAAGAGATTATTTAGGGAGTAGCTCTTAAGGAAATCAGTCACTGTCAGAAGTTAATGAACTCAGTGTTAGGAAGAGGAGATGAAGTAAGGAGGCTGGTTAATATTCTTACAAAGTAGTCATTAACTTCAGCAAGAGGTGATTTGAGGCAAAGGGTTGTAATCACCACATGTTTTAAATAAGCAATAGCACTGAACAGGTGCCAGGAATAGGAGAGCTAAGGGTTTCCATTAGTTAATTGAGTATCTCATTCTTGGAAATGAGTGGGGTATATATGTATATTACTGACCTCTAACCCAAATTCAGTGAGTGTGTTCCTGATAAGGAAAATTATGCCCTAATGGGGCACTCAATTCCAGCTTTTCAGAAGGTGGTAAATGACAGCAGAATTTAAGTAGTGAATTTGCCTCAACTGAACAGAAGGAGCTGTGGCTAAATTAGGCCACTTTATCATTGAGTGGTACAAGATGTTGCTAATTCAATGAAACATATTTTTTTTCAATTTTAGAATTTTTTAGTCTTTCCATGATAAAGTCAACCCTCCAAACCTTTTAGGTGCCAGTCTTAATTGGAACAGTGACTTTTCTTGGTTGGGACTTCTCTATGCCAATGAAGTCACGGATTTTTTTTCCCTATTCCTATCTCATAGACTGTCTCAACAAGCAATATAGGCATATTTCTTGAACCAGAATCATAGAATCTACAGCTGGAATAGATCTTAGAGGTTATCTAATCCAACTCTCTCATGTTTAAAATGAAGAAACTGATAGTAAGGGACATTAAGTGACTTGTGCAAGGTCTCATAGGGAGACAGTGCCAGATAGTGGCTTATACCCAGTTCTTATTTCAGATCCAAAATTCTTCTCACTGTACTATGATATCAAGGGAATTTCAGAAGTACTAAACCACTCTTGTTCACCCAATAACATGTATCCCCTTAAAAATGCAAAAAAAAAATTATCATCAACTACATAGGATCTGAACAGATTTCCATGTACCATCTGGGGTAACTACATCCTGATTTTTTTTGTACCAAAGGGAGAGAATTAGATGGTAAAGTGGGAAGGATGTCAGAGAAATATGAGTTCAAATCCAGCCTCAGACACTTTTAGTCATGTAAACCTGGACAAGTCACCTAAACTTCTTTTGCCTTAGTTATTCATCCCCAAAATAAGCTGGAAAAGCAAATGGCAAACCATTTTTACATTTAAAAAAAAATAAAGCAAATTAAAAGTTTCTCTGCCTCCCCCCCCAAAAAAAAATCAAAAGTCATATGGAGTCATAAGGAATTGGACATGACTGAAATAACTCAACAATAGCAACATCTAATTGATCTTTATTTAGCACTAAAAGGCTTATATTAATGAAGGGAAAATTCATACTAATTGATCATGGACAAAGTTGAGAGATCATTCTGGAGTGTAATTATTTAGGAAACTTTTACCTGAAAATTTAAGGCAAACTCAATTCAAAATGAAAGCTTATTTTTCCCTATGGGTGAATATATCAATTTTAATTTGTCTTATATATAAGAAGCAAGTCCAAACAGGTTATTTTACAGAGACAATATACTTAGTGCTTAAAAGAAGAGGATCCTTTCCTTTTATACTTTCTCTTTTATTTGTTAGACTGATGCCTGAGCTATTAGTGGCTACATAATGGCTACAAGACAGCCTTGGTAGTCAGCACACTACCATTATCCAACTAATTGCTTTGTGAAGTGCTTTCAGAAAAATTGGGTCTGAAAGGCACTCTATACTACCAATTTGTAGTCTATTCTTAGGCTTCAGTGATGCCTGGAAGAGCAATGGATTTTAAAATCTGTAAAAAAGAATATTTTTATCATAGTGACGCATGTTCAAAAGGTTGTTCATTGGCTGAAATGTGGAAAGTGATCATCTTTTACTCTTAATATCAAATTCATCATCTGGAATGTTACTTGCATTTAATTATCTTCCTATATATTCTTTTTTCCTTCCTTCTATTCTTCCTTCCTTCATTTTTTCTTTAATTCTCTTGCTTTCTTTTCTTCTTTCTTCCTTTAATTCCTTTCTTTAGAACTGACTTCATATTTAAAGGATAAAGTAAAACTTAATACATGGATTAATTTCAGAGGCTGAATTAATCAAGAGGGTCTTTGCTTTTAGTAACTTTCAAGGTTTTGTTAATTTTGTTTTAAACATAAGCTCAAGTTAAATCATTTGCATGGTGGAACAATTTAAATGCCAAACATGGACTGCGGCAGAGTACATTACAATGAGACCAAACTACTATCTCAGGGCATCTAAATGTGCTACTTAACCTTTCAGTTTACCCTCCAAGTTGACTAAATAATTTCACAATCAAGATGCTCACCCCCGGAAGAGAACAGTAGCAAGAAATTGTGTGGATAAAGGAAGTTTAATGGAGGATGAAGTCTATTAGTGCCTTCTGCTGCTGGGTTGGAGAAAATAGTAAATTAAAAGTCCTCATGGCATATGCTTTCTGCTTATTCATTATAATTTACATTCATGAATAACTTATTCTGTCTTGTAGCTGTGATTTTTTGGCAGAAGGAGTAACAATACATTTCCAATCTCAGGTTGAAAGATTCAGCATGTTTGGGCTAATCCTTTCTACCAAATGTTTCTGATTTGGAAAGGAAAAAAATGTGTTTAGAATGATATTTCCAGACTTTCTCTCCCCCATCCTCTTCAGTTTTGCTCTACTGAAATAATTTGACTTCTGAACCATCAAGTTCATAATCCAGGTGGTTATACAGTAAATGCTCTTATGTGATATTTATTGAGATGCCCTGAACTCTTGCTTCTAGCTTCATTCAATTTATATTCCACACCTATTCTGACTGTGTATCTACTTTAGCATTACTAAACACATTACATTTGCTTAATGACTATGTGCTTCTTGCATTTAAATTTCTTTGAGTCATTCTTTTGATATTCCTCTATTATTATTAAAGTAGGAAAAGGGGTGAGGCAGAGCAGAATGGGAAATCTGGGTAAAGTCATGCAATCTGAACCTAAATTGACTTTGCTAGGAAAACTGTTCTTCTGGTGCCAGTGTGACAGTATGTTTGCAAAAATGCTTTTATGATATTCACATGGGTATGTAGAAGGAATAGCAGGAGTATGCATTTATCTAGCACCTTTCACCCCCGGTGGAGTATGGTACAAACTAGAGATAATATGGAAATCACTTTGCCTACCACTGGAGTGGAACAAAGCAGCTGTTTAACAGCATACAACAATGCTGCAAAATCATTTAGAAAAGGGATTGAATGAGGGGACTGCATCCAAAAAGAACTACAGGGGGGAGCTAAGGAAAGCGGAATATAATCCCTCAATTTGGAATTTGTCCAGATGTTCAAGGCCAAATATCTAAACATCCCATTCATTTTTTACTCACCCCTTTCCCATTCCTTCAACATATCTCTCTCCCATTCCCCTCTTCTTCCTTCACCTCCCTCCCTCTGTCTGTCTGTCTGTTTCTCTCTCTCCCTTCCCCTCCCCTCCCCATCTTCTCCCCTCTTTTTCTCTCTGTCTCCCTCTCTCCCTCCAGTTCCACCTCTTACACTACCAGAAACCTAATGTGTCAGGGGCTCAGATCCTTTTTGCCCATTACTGATCCGTTGTGGTTTCCATTGCCCAGTTCCAGAAATACAGACATCTGAACCTCAGACTGTAAGATGGAACTTCTAATTTCATAGGAATGTTGTGGCATAGCTTCAGTATTAGAAGACTATATATATATGTAAACAGGGAAATGATTTTTTTTTCTTTTTTTCTTTTCTTTTCTTTTTTTTTAATATTAATACTTTTTATTTGCAAAACATATGTATGGGTAATTCCTAAACATTAACCCTTACAAAGCTTTCTGTTACAAATTTTCCCCCCTACTCCCTACCCCTCCCCTAGATGGCAGGATATCCACTACATGATAATTATGTTAGAATACTTAAGAAATCAAATATATGTATAGTTATTGCATCATTTTTTGTGCAGGAGAAATCATATCTACAAGAAAGAATAATCTGATAAAGGAAATACAATGCAAGCAAACCTCAATAGAGAACATGAAAATGTTATGTTGTGGCCCACATTTCACATCCCTCTCTCTGGGTGTATATGGCTCTCTTCACTGAACAATTGGAACTGGTTTGAAGCATTTCATTGTTGAAGGGAGTCATGTCCATTAGAACTGATCCTCATATAGTCTTCTTGTTGCCGTGAATAATGATCTCCTGGTTCTGCTCACTTCACTGAGCATCAGTTCATGCGAGTCTCTCCAGGCCTCTCTGAAATCATCCTGCTGGTCGTTTCTTACAGAACAATAATATTTCATAACATTCATATACCATAATTTATTCAGCCACTCTCCAATTGATGGGCATCCATTCAGTTTCCAATTTCTAGCCACTACAAAAAGGGCTGCCACAAACATTCTTGCACATGTAGGAGGGAAATGATTTTTTAATAAAATAGAATAAAATGTGTCAATGAGAGATTTTTTTTTCATTCTTTCTTATTATAGTAGGGCTTCCTTTAATTTGTACCACATTAAAAAGCTTTGCTACCTCTAAGAAGAAATAATCATCTTTCAGATGAATTTATAGTGGAGAAAATTCTGAATTCATTTCATTATATTAATCTTACAAAGTAGTAGTATGTATTTTCATAATTGTTTATGAATCACATCAGATCTGACATTTCATAAAGCATTTTTATATGATACACTCTCTGTACATGTTGTATATGTGTGTAGTAAATAGTTTTATTTCATACTATTCTGTAGCTACTATTCCTTTTTTTTCCTTGACAAAAAAAGCATATTCTTTGAAGTAATATGAGTACTATATTTTTATCTGACAGGTTTTAATTATGACTAAAAGGATTAATTTTTCACCTTCCTTTAAAGTAGCAATTATTACTGTCTTTTAAAGCATTGGTTCTCCCAAATACTGTCATGACAAGAAATCATAATAAGATAGTTAACCTTGAAATTTAGAATGTCAGTGAATCTCTTTAGCCATTATGGTCTCTATCTTTTAAAAAGCTAATGGCATCAGACTCTCTCTACCCTGCACTTTAAAAAAGAATACCCTTTCTAATTCACCACCTAACTGCATTCATCAGTCAGTAAAAAAATTAATAATAATTACTTATTCTACAATTGTTTATTCTTGTGGTCACATTTCAATGTAGAAAAATAGGTGAAATGACAGACTTTGAACTTTCTGAAGTCATATAACCTATAAATGTATATTTCAAATCCATACTATTTACCAGAAAATAAAGTTTTAATTATTATGTACAAAGGAAATGATAGGATTAGGTTAGGAATGAACTTGTGATTTCCTTGGTACAAGGAGCTCCTTGATGAGTTCCTTCCTTTATCAGTATACATTGATATCTTTTAAAAACTATAGACAAGAAATCTACTTGGGAGCAGTGCCAGCTCCAGATTCTATTCTTTTCCGTTCAACCCACTATGTGACTCAGCAGAGTTTCTTAATGGTGTCAGTTCATTAAGGTATTTCATACTGTTTGTGGGTAAAACTGTGCTGTAGGCCTTTTTCATCTTTCGGCTCTTCAGCAACAAATGATGATTGAAAACTTTTACGTCTAGGGTTAGATAAATGGGTACTAGTGATTACCTTCAGATTGAGACAATGCAAAGATCCCTTGTGTAAAGGATTGGGATTTATTGCCCAAAATTTTGTATTGTTTTGTTCTTTGTTTTAGAAGCAATGGAAAACTCTTTCAGCATTTTTTGTTGTTGTCATTCAGTCTTTTTTCAGTTGCATTTGACTTTATGACTCCATTTAGGGTTTCCTTGACAAAAAAATAGTGGAATGGTTTTCCATTTCCTTCTCCAGCTCATTTTACAGATGAGGAAACTGAGGCAAAGTGCTTGAGACTAAATTTGAATGCAAATAGATGAGGCTTCTTAATTCCAGGCCTTGCCATCGACCCACTGCACTACCTAACTCTCCTTAGGATTTGTTATGGTATAATCTGTGAGCTAACATTTGTAGGATCAAAGGGGCTAGAGCCAAGTGGTACCTGTGTAAAGATAATTGATTCTCCAAACCTAGCACCCAAAATATAGCTTATTATTTGACTATAAACTCCTTGGAGGGGGGCACAAGTTATATCTTGCATTTATTTCATTTTCTATACCAATGACTACCATAGTGCTAAGAATATAGTTTTATTTTGCCTTCTTAGAACTTATTATTTAGCGAACCCCTAGTATGGAATCTCCCTCCGTAGATATAAAAGATTCTCAATTAATTTGTAACTTTGTATGTTTGACAACTTTACAGCAAGAGATTAAATGACCACTCAGTCCACATGGGTGATATATGTCAGACATATGGCCAGAGATTTCTCGGGTCAAAAGCACCTTATCATAGTTCTTTCTGAATATTATAAAAGATGCTCAATAAATATTTATAATTTGCCACTTATCCTATAAAATGTAAAATTACTTGACTGACAATCAAGACCTTTCAAGATCTGACACTTTTCTACTTTTCTAACTTTCCTACTTCTCCCCTGTCTACCCTTTGCCTCCTTCCCTCTCTTGGATTCATCCCTTCATTGTTTAGAATGCCATACTTTCCCCGTTGCTATTTATCACCTGAAATAGAAAACACTTTTCAAGAGCTGTGTTTATCCTTAAGCAAAATATTTTGTTTTCTCCTTTGCAGTGGTATATTTAGAGACTTCAGTTTCCCTATAAACATGTTTATCTACTGTTCTCAAGATGACTTAGACTATTAACTTTCTAGTAGGGTCCAGGCATGTGAGTCAAAGCTCATTTTGTTCAGTTTTATTGGCTTCTTGACTTGCTGTTTGAAGTCATGAATACAGCTCTCTTTGTTCCCATCTGTCGGCTTCTGTTGTGGGATTTATGAAAGGCAAGGTCCTTCTAACAGCTGCCCAATCTTCTAGTCCTTTTAATAAAAAAAAATACCATAAATATAGAAGTAAACTCTGATAGCATAATAAACTCTGAATACTCTGTATATATTCTGTAAAGAGGGTAATTATATTATTCTGTAAAGATGGTAATATGACCTGATAGTATTTAAAACAATTTTTCAGTCGAGTTTAATGAATATTTTAAAAATACTTATTATGTACAAAGGTTGCTCTGATAGATGATGAAAAAGCTAAAAAGACAAAAGGATAAACCATACTTGCTCTCAATAAGCATATTTTCAATATGCTGATTGGTTAGTAGAAGGGAATATACAACATGTAAACTTAAGTACAGGCATGAAAATTTGAGGATGCTCATATTAAATTTAAAGATTTCAAAGGTTATCAAATCAAAATTTAGTCATTTTGCAGAAAAGAAAATTTATTTACTCAGGATTCCACATATTGGAAATAATAGAATAAGGATTCATATTCAGCACTGCCCTTAGTACACTGCAATTTGACCTTCTAGGGCTTACAAAAATAAATCTAATCCGTCTTCCTTAAGACAGATCTTCAAAGAAGTTAGAAAGCACTAGCCAACTATTAAGAATGTGGTGTCAATAGAATTATTTCACCTGTCTGAACCTCAGTTTTCACATCTGCAAAATGGGGAGGAAAGTATTAATGACTTATAAGCTCTCTTCCAATTCTGGACCTATAATCCTATGACTCTTCCCCAATGGAATCATAAAAAGTTTCAGCCTTTAATTTAAGCAGGTTAGGAAATTTTAATCATTTGATAAATAGAACATTCAATTTTCCATGCACATAAATGTTCCCTCAAATCCTGAATGAGAGTTTACTTTTATTTATCTACTCAAGTTTATTTGATTTGTACATTTGACACCATGTCACAATAATGGTTTAACTTCTTCACCATCCAGAATGCTCTAACCTTAGTTGCACATTTGGCATTCAGAAAAGGAAGACAGATAGACTCTATAACATAGTAATATAATAACATAAAAGTGCACAATTAAAGAAGTCAACTCTACAAGAGGTTGGGAAAGGTAATATACTTTCTAAAACTAAACAGGAAAAAAAATCAATTGTTGAATACTTTGTATTATTTCACCATTTTGATTTAATTTTCCTACTAAAATTCTCTGGTCTGCTGCATTCTTTACAATTCAATATAAAATTTAAATTACCAACTATGTCAAAAATCGATTAGAATGATCTATCCTGAAGTCTTTTAGTCTGTCCATGTTCTCTTTAAATTTATATTCAGTATCTCTTTATATTTTTGTCCCCCATAATTACTTTGATTACTCCAGATTACTTTAGAGAGTGGACATAATATAATGGAAAGAATAATGAAATTGGGTTTAACTTTTTTTCTGAAATTTACTAGCTGTATGATCATGAGTAAATCATATAATCTCCCAGAGCCTTCAATTCCTCATTTATAAGAAGGAGATAATAATACCTACTTACTTCCAGGGGGAATATAAACTTCTTCTAAAACTATATAAAAAGTACTCTGAAAACTATAGCTCTACATATTTACTATAACTTCAGTAATTAGTTTACCAATATTGATTTCCTTTTTCTCATTTATTCACAATAGGTCCTTTAATTGCTGTTCTTTAAAAATTTCCTAACAATAGCAAACATGGAGCTAGGACTGTAGATTCCCAGAATTTTTGTCCTCTAAGATCCACTTTTCCATGGTATATCATTGCTTGACTTGGAACTTCTATATCTAGCAATCCAATATAATATTTTAAAGTATAATTTAAGGATTGGCACAATGGCTTTGTGAGTTCTTTTTGGTGCATACCATGGCATTCTTACTACTATAGATAGATATTCTTATTCTCTCTTTACAATGTTTTCCTCCCAGAATGAAGGTAGACATAATAAAAATCAGTACAATTATGTTGGAAAAAGAATCAGGTTAAACAATTGATCAGAACCCAAGAATGAACTGTTTTTCTAAATAAAGTCAGATACAACATTTATTTTTTTCAACTTAAAAACAGTAATTCAGGGTGGACAATGACATACTGATATATTCCAAATATTTCTTATCTTTCCTTGCATTCTCTTCTTCTCTTTCCCACTCTTGTTCTTCTCCCTCTCCATCTTTTTCCCTTTCCCTTTCCCTTTCTCTTTCTTTCTCTCTTTCACCCCTCTCTTTTTCTCTCTGTGCAAGATCCCAATTTGTTGTGGGAAAAGACATTTATCCTACATTTAACATTACTCTTCTCTCTTTTGCCTCAATCTAATAATTTTTCCCAATACCAGCATATTTCTTCCTGCTTTTAACATTCATTTCCCTCTACTTCAACAAATATTTTATATTTTACTCTTAGAGTAATCCAGACAAGAAATAATTAATGCTTTCATTAACCCTAGAATGGCAAAATTGGAAATGAAAGGGCAAGAGTGAATAAAGATATTACAGGGGTATTACCATTAAGATTTGGATATGGAAGAAGTGAAAGAAAGAGGAGTCATATATGACAAGGATCATTACAAAAATGAAATTTTCATGGAGATTAGATAGGTCCAACAGGGAGTTGTAAACATGAGTCTGTAGAAACATCTATGATGGAGATATAGAATGAGTAACTATCATGCAGGTTCATAATATGTCCCAATATTATCTACTCAGCTTTGTTTCCCATCAATTTCTTTTACTTAAACTTAGTAACTTAACTTAGTAAAATGCAAGCTCCCTGCAGGGAGAGATGGTTTTTTGGTTTGTTCTAGTCTTTGGAGCCTCAATCCCTAGCATGATGCTTGACAGACAGTAGGCAGTTAATAAGTTTTTGTAAGTCAAATTAGACATGGGTTAAATCATAATAATAGTCAACATTTACAATGCATAGTGTTATATAGTTACAAAGTACTATCTCATTTGTCATCTCAATTTATCCTCACAATCACCCATCTAAGAAAAGGCTACAAGAATTTTAGTCCCTACTTTGCTGGAGCCATGGGTTGAAATGAATGGGGTGGGGAAGCAAAAATCATGGAGCTGGGATTGGATCTTAGTCTTTCAAGCTTTTTATTCTAATTAACTCACTCCAACCCTCTCCCTGCACAAGCATGATTGTGAAGTAAGTAGCCTGTTATATTTCCATTGACTATTTTTTAAAAGTAGATTATATTAAAGCATGAGAGATTGAGATTCACCACTAGGAGGAACTTTTAGACTAATTGACACAGTAAAATGTGTAATAGAAAACAGCTATCAACTATAAAGAAGATAGTTTTTTAGAGGCTTAGAAATAGATTAGAGAGATGACTTTTCATTTTACCTAAGCATCTAGTTTCTACTCACATATTTAAGATTCAGCCATCAAAGAAACATTCCTTCCTAGGAATAGAAGTAATTGAGAAAGGAATAAATTATCTGGTATGCTAAAGGAAATGTGCTATCTTTGTTTTTAAAAAACTGTGTATGCAGAACTTTTCAAGGTGTGTGTACATTAGACTTGTAGGTGTTCTATTTTCACACATGGGATTCATATGGCATCACTGCCATTTCCTAGTCCTATGCCAAATAGAGTAGGAAAAGATTCTTGTGATTGCCGTGACTGATCCCATCTACCTTTTATGAGATCATAGAAACATAAACGTATATATGCATGCATATATAGGCATATGTGTGAATAAATATATATGTATACATAGATATTGTATATATATGCACATCTGTGTGTGTGTATATATATATATATACACACACACACACACACACACATATATATATATATATATATATATATATATATATATATATAATATTCCAGGATTTAGAGGATAAAGCAAAGGAAGGAGATGTTGAAGTAGTTTCAAGATCAGAGTATTTATTTCTCTTTGTAGCTATATCTACAATAATACTTTTCAACTTGGTCAACTAGTATAAAGCCATAGAAGACTTAGAAGAAACTAGATTTGAATTCCAACTCTGATATTTACAAACTTGGAAAAATCAGTCATTCTGTGGAGTGCTCGGTACCCTTATCTATTGAACAAGAGGTTTGGGCTAGGTATCTGGCCTTCTTTTCAGTTCTTAAACTCTCTATGGCTGTGGTCATAGGGAACCTATGGTGTTCCAGAATCTGTGTGTAACATCTATCAGCAGTTGATTCAATCATTAAACACTTATTGAATGCCTACTATATGCCAGACACTGTGCTTAACATACCTAAAAAGCAACTAGGAGTAGGGATATAGAAAGCCATCCTTGGAATCAGGAAGACCTTTATCTCAGATGCTCAATTATAATCTCTCAGTATGCACAAGCCATTCCTTCAGACAAATTTGAAGTTGCAAGTGGCAAAATACATTCCTAGTGAGAGATTCTTAACTGAAAATTCACTATATGAATGAAATTATACATCTTTACCACTTCTTTTCCCTTAAAAAAATGTCCAAAGTACTGTGTGAGGCCTTATAGGTAAAAAAAAATGCTAGCTGTATTTCCCTTCCAGAAGCTTCATGAGGAGGATATAGGATTTCCATGGATGAGCAAAATACAAGAAATAATGTGATGGGGAAAAAGGAGTTCAAAAGATCAAATTATAGATCTTTAAGGGGCTTCAAGAGTCATTCGATCTACCCTCTTCATTTTACAAGCTGGGGAACTGAGATTCAGCTTCTTGGGAGGCTGTTGTTTACTTGGGTTATAGAAGTATTAAGCATCAGCAGTGAGATTTGAACTCACATCTTCTAGCTCCACAGATCATTGTTGTATCACAGTACAAAGATGACATCTAATGAAAGTACTATGGTGAAATGTGAGTAGAGAGAAAATGTTTCGAATTGGGTGTATCAGAACGGTTTCAGTAGAGAAGGCAGAAATAATATCTGAAGTAAAGTTTGAAAGAAGGGTAGTTTTCCAAAAGACAGATATGAAAAAGGAGTATAGCCTACACGTCTGGCATGCTGAGTTTGAAGAACAGCTACTCATATAGTTGGGCTGGAACATAGAACAATGTGAAAGAAATCCAAAAAATTACTTTTCAGCTACAAATTGAATAAACTCTTTATTAATAAGCTTTTAGATTAAAGCTGGAAGGGACTTCAGTGAGTCCTGATCCAATGATCTTACTTCACAGATGATGAAAGTAAGTCTCAGTTATGCAAAGAGACTACAGGAAGGAAGTAGCAGAGCTAAGATTTCAACCCTCAGCCTTTGATTTTGAATCCATCATCCTTTCTCCTTTCTGTTTTCATGGGTTTTAAAATACATAAAGACTTATATTAAGACTTTTTTTTAGCTTTCCTTTTTTTCCTTTAGTCATTCCTTTAAAAAACAATTGCATAACCTAATTTTTCTTCTCTTCTTGAATACTCTCCAAAATCTGCCTGATTTAAGTTTCAAGACCCAGAACTGAATAGGGCACTCTGATAGAGGTCTATATTACACAGCATATAGGAGGAATCTCATCTCACACATTACCGGACCAAAATCTTATTTATAAACTCTAATATTATACTTGTTTCTGAAGTGACAGCTCTACCTCACTAACTTGCTTTGTTTCTTCTTTCTTGTTTCCTTATGTCCTCAACCCCTGCTTAACAGTGAGGATCAGCAACAGTTAAATGTGAATTGAGTTACTAATGGAAGGAACTCTCCTGCTTTGAAGTAGTCAAGGCCAATGCAATGAGTGGTTCTGGCTGAACAGCTGTTTTGTTTACATTTTCCAAAATTTGATGCATCTGTCATGTCTATATAAAATTGACTAAGACAAATAACAAACCAGTAATTGGTCCACAGTCTAAGAATGTGCTTGTCAGAAGCAACCTGTGCCATGTGATGGCAGGTTGTCCCCTGAATCGGGTGACCACATTAGTCTTCTGCCATCATGTTGACCCATTCTATCAATATTATTTAGTGGTCATACATTTTTAGTTTATTCAACAATTCTTTATTGCTGCTTTGTGAGGTAGGTCAGGATTAGCTCCATTTTACACATGAAAAATGTAAGGCAATGATGGGGTTAAATGACTTTACCAAGGTCAAACAACGAGTTGATGGCAAATCTAAGATTAGAACAAAGTCTTCAGACTTAGAGTGAGGGCAATGAGCCATGAGACCTCCCTTTCTTTGAAATAATTTATCAAGCACTTATTGAAAATCAAGACAAATTAGGTTTAAGGCTATCTTTTCTTTTCAACTAAGCATTTATAGGGAAAGTGGCCTAGATACATTATTTTTCTGTTGTCAAGAGAGTGCATGATAAAACAAATAGTGTACATAATGAGGTCTTGTGGGTGAATAAATAAGTGAATGTTGAATTAAGTTGAATGTTTTATGGAATTGCACTTAAAATTAAGAAGGGACTATTCTCTCATGAACCCTACTTTTATAATGGAAAACTATCTTGTTTGTATAGTTGACTACCTGAAGTCAATGTTATACAGTGGAAAGATGTCATAGCAAAGTGACATTTTTTCTGGATTTTGGTATAATTTAACCTTTACCTTATCTATTTGTGACATACCCTGTATATATAAGGTAGAACAGAGAGGTGCACTGTCATTTATCACAGTACCATACCTCTACGAAATGGATAGTTCATATTCTCAGAGTACAGATCTCATGTTTATATTCTCTAGCAATGACTTTATTTCACATTTCCCTAAGCATTTGTTCTGCCTTCAGCAGCTGTTTTGTTTACATTTTTCCAAATTTGATGCATCTGTCATATCTATACAAAATTGACTAAGACAAATACCAAACCAGTAATTGGTCCACAGGCCACATTGTCCATATTTAAACTAATACTAAGCATTTTTAGGAGCCTACTATAAGTCAAGCATTGTGCTAAACCATAGGAATACAAAGAAATTCAAAAGAGTTCTTGCCCTTTAGATACATATGATCTGATGGAAGAAGTTCTTGGTTGTTTTGTGATTGTTACAACTGTGGGTCTGGGCAAAATTGGTATTTGGCATTAGAAGCAAAACTTTCAAAGAAAGGGAGACAGTTTTGAGAATTAGTAGAAATTTTGTAATTTAATATGAATAGTTGGATCAGAAATAGTATCCAATAGCAGCTTCATATATATTTGAAGTAAAAAATAAAGTCCTTCACAAACATCCACAAATGCATACATATATATATATATATATTATTAAAGCTTTTTATTTATTTTCAAAACATATGTATGGATAATTTTCAATATACACCCTTGCAAAATTTGTGTTCCAATTTTTCTCTTCCTTTCCTTATCTTCTCCCCTAGATGGCAAGTAATGCAATATATGCAATTCTTACATACATATTTGCACAATTATCATTCTGCACAAGAAGAATCAGATCAAAAAGAAAAAAATGAGAAAGAAAAAATGCAAACAGTCTTCTCTCTAGGTACAGATTGCTCTATTTATCACAAGACGATTGGAACTGATCTGAATCATCTCATTGTTGAAAAGAGCCACTTCCGTCAGAATTGGTCATCAGATAATCTTGCTGTTGCCCGGTACAATGATCTCCTGGTTGTGCTCACTATAGGAAGTAGCACCTGACTTGGGGCTTGGAAAGAGCTAGAGGTGGAAGTGTTCTGGAAATGCATTCTGAAAAGGTAGGACAAGCTCTAAAAAAGGCAAAGAGCTGAGAGAGAGGAGCTTAGAGAGAAACACTCTTTAAGTGTAACTTTTTTGTATAATTTGACTTTGAATTAGGAATACATAATTCAAATAGTTTGAACATTTTTTAAATAACAAATCATTTTCTTCGTGCAAAAATAATACTTTGGTTCAGTATCCTGATGTCTCTGCACATGCTTTGGATCTAAGTCTCAACAAACACAGCTTAAATGTGGCATTGTTTTCAGTTTATGATCCTTTAGTCAGTAACTTCTAAATTCTGAGCAATGTTGAAAAAAGGAGATAAAAACCTACTTTTATAATGGAAAACTATTTTGTTTTTATAGGTGTCATATGCTAGAGAGAGAACTGGCTCTGGATTCAAGCACATTGGGTTCAATTCTGCTTCTGATATTCACTACTAGTATGATTTGAGGAAAAATCACAACCTCACTCATCTTCAGTTTTTGCTGTACAATTAAAAAGTTGGACTAAATGTTTTTAGATCTATGATTTCAAACATTCATAATACACACATAAATGTAGTATATTCATGCCTCTGTATATACACATATATACATGTGTATATATTATAATTGGGAAATTTTCTTTGAATATCATAAATTATCTTTTGTTTTTTTCTATTTGGGTGTTTAGTTGATTATTCAATTGCTTATTTTCTAAAGTCGTTTTAGATGTCATAGTAAATTGATATTTTTCAGGATTTTTGGTATAATTTAACCTATCAGTGTTCCCTGCAGCTAAAATCAAAGGTAGCTTTTAATTACTTTCACTTTCTTGGCCTCAAATATTCAGGTAAATTAAGGACAGATACATCATTGATTTTTTTCTGATTTTCTCTCAGTGATGACAACCAAGGTTAATGCATTCATAGTGATTCCCTTAGATTCATTTCTTACCCCAAAGCCACCAATTGGGATGCCTTCTCTATCAGCTGAAATCCCTGGTGGGAACCACATGATCAAAGAAGATAGTAATCTTGGTTCATCTATTTCAAAAAAGATTGTAAAAGGTGTAAATACAATAAGTTAAGCTTCAAGAGCTTAGTTGAGGTTACAGATTCTTCTGTCACTGAGTTGCCTTAGGTGCTTTTCTTTCCCTTTAAGTTGCTATCATGTGGTTCCTCATTTGTAACAAGGAGACAATAATAGTCCAAGTGGACTTCACCGTGATCCTCTACCCTCTGTACCTTGGTTAGGCTAGCAAAGGGACTTCATGAGTCTTTAGATACCTAAAAAAAGCATTTTTTTAAACTGAAAGGTATTTCAAGTGGGGTGCTTTTTAGACAAATGTTATTCATTTCCTAATTTAAAACACCTGAAAAAATTGATTTTTTTAAAGTTGGCTGTAGTTTATGAAGAACATTTAATGAAATGGGACAACAGACAAAATTAAAAAGGAAACAGTTATTTATTCTTCCATTTAGCCTCCATTAAGGCCAATTATCTTTTTTCTGATTCTTTTCATTTGTTACAGCACTAGAAGTCACCTGAATTATGGAAAGCTATTTGTTCATCTGTTGACTAAATCTCTTGGGAACATACATAATTAAAAAAAACAATTTTATGGCATTTAAGAATTAATCCTTTTGTCTTAGTTGTAAAGAAATCTCCATTGTGACCTTTTTAAAAATTGTTCTTTTTTTCAGTTTATATTTTATCTTCTTTCTTTGTGTCTTAATCTGTAAAATGGGAATTAAAAACATCTGCAAAGATTTTTGTGAAACAATGGCAGTGTTTAAATGCTAGCCTATGTGGCTATTTAAAAAAAGCTCCATTACCCAAGATATTAAAGAGTTAAGTTACTGATTGCTGACTTGACCTATTGTATGGAAACCTTTATTGCTGGAGAAGGTAATCAATTAGTCTATAAGTACTTATTAAGTGTATAGTAGGTTTCTGGCACTTGCCTAGAATAGGAATATAATCACAGAAATGAAACCATTTCTGCCCTCAAGGAGCTTCCATTTCATTAAAACCCATTCCCATATAAGTATCTACAAAATATGTACAAAGTTAAGAAGATAAATTGCCAGAGTGAGGGCCTAATGGTTAGCAAAGATCAGCAATGGCTTTATGTAGAGGATGAATTTTAAGTTAAGCTTTAAAGGAATTAAAGGATTCTAAGAGGTAGAGATGAGGGCTGCTGGCCAGACATAAGAGAAAAGCTATATAAAAGCTCAGCTATAGGAGATAAAAGATATAGACTCTGAAGGAGGAAGGAGAACACAAAGAAACATTAGTAAATAGCACAGGAAAAACAGAAGAGTGAATGAAGAAACCGCAAGAAGCATCTTAAGTTCATGAAGTCATAGATCTAACCTTCTCTTTTCACAGAGATAGAAACTGAAGCCCAGGAAGATATTTGTCCTATTCTGATTGGGCAAAACTCAGGCACAGGAAAAGCAGGAATAGCTTTGCCTTCCAAGTGTTGTTCCAGCACTTTTCAGTTGAACATATTTGGGTTTTTTTTTTTT
>JAJPUD010016636.1:0-18038 GCA_023553655.1 Myrmecobius fasciatus
ATTAGCAGAGAAAACCTGAAGTGATAGGATTACTCCCTAAGGCAAGCAGGGAAGAGCACTTATGGGAATCAACTCAACCTCATGGGCTCAGTGAAGGTCTTGGGCAACCTCACCTTACTGTATACAGTCAGCTGTCAAACCAATGAGGTTAAATTTCCCCTATAAATCTGCCCATGGCCCATGCCATCTTTGCTAAATCCCTTTTGGGTTAGCCTGCCACTGCTTTCTGCCTCGTGGTGTCTTTCTCCTTATCCCATTTCCCCCTGTACCCCATGTCTTTCTCCTTATAGCTAACTCTTTTAGAGTGCTAAGCTGTCCTGTGGATTTAGGCTGCCAGTCAATGGCATACTCCCATCTCATGGACTATTTCCTTTCTCCTGGTTAATTGTGAGTTACATTAGGAAATTTGTCTTTTCCATTGTTAATTGTTAAAAACCCCTTTCCTTGCTAACTATATCCTCTCCCAAATCTATTTTATATTTACCATTTCTGCTGTCTATTTTACCTCTTCATTTTGTCTGTAACCTCTTATAAGTAAATGTACCTTTTGCTAAAGAGAAAGGCCATTGTGAATTTGTCACATGACCAAACCCCAATATTTGGTGCCAAACTTCAGCATTTGGTATGTCTACATCAATCTCATCATTTGGTGCTGAACTTCAAATGCATTAAAAGATTTATCTGTTTCATTGGAGTTTTTATTAAAATAATTCAGTTGTCTTTTCAGTTATCTTAATCTCTCCTTTGATTTTCATAATTTCTAATTTGGTATTTAACATAGAATTTTTAATTTGTTATTTTTCTAGCTTTTTAAATTACATGTCTAATTTATTGATTTGCTCCTTTTTTGTTTTATTCATGTAAGCATTTAGAAACATACAGTTTACCCCTAAGTACTTCTCTGGTTCCATTCCATTAATTTTGGTATGTTGTCTCTTACATACTTTGACGAAATTATTGATTCTTTCCATGATTTGTTGTTTGACCCACTTGTTCTTTAGGATTCAGTTTCCAATTAAAATTAATTTTAATGTATCTTTCCATAGTTGTTTATATTACATGTGATTGCTATTGCATTATGATCTGAGGATACATTTAATATTTCTGCCATTCTGCATTTGATTGTGATATTTTTATGTCCTAATACAGTTTTTGTGTAAATGTCTCCAACTCATATTAATTTCCAGTGTCTTCCCTCTCAAATATTTTTTACTTATTCTGTATTTAGCTTGCTTTGTATAGCTTTTTTTCCCCTGAGGCAATTGGGAGTAAGAAGATCACACAACTAGGAAGTATTACATGTCTGAAAGCAGATTTGAACTCAAGTTCTCCTGACTTCAGGACTGGTGCTCTGCTATGCCATCTAGCTACCCCTTACTTTGTATATCTTTGTTTACGTATTGTTTCCCCACTAGATTATAAGCTCCATGTGGGTAGAGACTGTCTTTTGTCCTGTTTTGCATACCTAATTTCCATATGCACATAGTAGGTGTATAATGTTCATTGAATGAATCAATGAAAGGACTGCAGTTAAGTAGGAAATAAAACTAATAAATAAAAGGCAAAATGACATGTATAATAATGAACAACTAAAGAATAACTTAAAGATGTTTATATATATTTGTGTATACATATAAATACCTTTGACCTTTTTGAACGTATACTTTTTTTTAAACAGAAAAATGATATTAATCAAATGTTATATATGACAACAGAAATACTTCTTGTTTGAGGATTTTTGTGCTCAAGAAGATTCCATGTGTGGAATTCTATATCTGTGATTATGGAATCCCAAAGTTGTTTAAAAAAAAAGTAAAGGGCTTGGAATAGAGGCCCATATTTTACAACTTGTAGATTAGTTGAACATAACCCAAATGCAGTTCAGTAAAACTAACTTGGGTGTGGGATCAATGACAACCTGGAAGAAAAGACTGTTATGTGTTATTTTCAATTTAAAATCACCAAACATTTTTCCTCTCTTCCAAATAAAATTATTATAACCATTGTGCAGTCAAGCAAAGCAAATTTTCATAGTGCCTAGAGCCAAAAATGTGCGGCTCATTCTGCATAAAGATCCTTATTTCTAAAGAATCCATAAAACAAAAGTTCCAATTTATATTGAAATGACAACTATATCCTCCTTTAAACTGGAAATTCACATTAATCAAATAACTAAACATTTCATTTCAATTGTGGAAAACAAGTCCATAAAATCTTTCCTTTACTCACAACATGAGAAGTAACATAGCACGTAATTTTTTTCCTATATGTCAAATGAAATAGTAATACAGAGCTTGTCAGACATAGGTGCTGAAATTAGTGATAATCCCCCAGAACTGGGCAATAGATAATACTCTAGAGCTGGAAAATTTTTAATAGTAATTCATAAATCTTTAATCATTGAGTTCATACGTTCTAGGAACTATTAGTGACAAACATCTATTATGTTTGGGGGGGAAGGAAATTTCATAATAAATTTCAGGGAGCTCCAGTTCTTGATGAAATGCCTTTCTGTTATACACTTGAATTTATCAAATTACTTTTCTTGTTGTCTTTTATACATATACATACACACATACATATATGTATGTATGCAGCATTAGTATGGAAACAAATAAAACAAAAATATGGTTTTACTTGATGTGAACTGACAGTTTCCCATTCGGAAAGCTACTTTGGGTGGCGGCTGGGTCCGCATGGGGCAGCAAACTAAATATGATGCAGGTATGTTGTGGGAGTGCTTGGTTCCGGGTCTGCAAGCCTTCAGAAGCCTCGCCACATAGTCAGCCTCCCCCAGCCTGGCAGCCTGTAACTGCCGGTACCCGTAGGCCCTGTCCTTGAGTAGCCACGCTTGCCCCCCCTGTCGGTCTCCAGCCCAGGGCCAGGTGCAGCAGCTGCAGTACCCTGAAGTTCAAACTCTGCCCTCTCTTGTTGCAGCTGCTGTCTCTCCAAGGAGATGGGTTGGTGATCTCTCACCTCCCTGTCCTTCAGGGACCCTTCTCATACCAGGATCCAGGTTGCGGAAGCTAGCCATGGTGAGGCTGAATTTGACATATAGACAGACCTCCACCATGCTCTCCAGTTGTCAGGGCAACTGCAGCAGTATCTGTAAGTATTTGAGCAGCTAGCATACAGCTTCAAACCTCTCAGTTCTCTCAAGGTCCCCATCACTGACTCCCAGGTGGAGTGGGAAAATGCCTCCACCCAAGAGCTACAGGGGAGATGTGTGAGTGTCTTTGGGATAGGAAACGAAGGCAGGAGTGGGAAGCAAAGCCTGCTTTGTGAGAGTCGGGAGAGTCTGCATTATTCTTTTTCCCTGTGCTGTAAGTCTTTGTCTCTAAGGACAGGTGATAATCTGTTCTCCATGGAAAAGACTTGGCAGTGCTTCTGTTACCTCCATTGAATGGCCGTTTGCTCTGCCTGTTGGTGATCAAGCCACAATCTCTTCCTCTCTGCCTGGGATTGGCTTACACCGTCTTGGTAGGAGTGATGGTTAGCTTGGGCCCCCGCCACCACTCCTGTGTCCCACCAACAAATACTAGGATAGGAGGGGATGCTGTGAGGTGGTGTCTTAGCCCCATGAATCATTGAGCTTTAATCTAGCTGCTGCTTTTTTATAGCCCCTCTGTCCAGGTCCACCATCCTTTGCCACTGGCAAGCCACTTACTCTTGCTTTTGCTTGGTTCGCCTTTGTGAACTTTGCTTTGCTTATTCTGGTTGAGCTCTGATGTTTTGCTTCCTAACATTCTATACATTTCTGGGAAATTTGGCTCCAAGAAGTGCCTGCCCCAGTTGCACAGCTGGCTGGCCAGTAGCAGAGCTAGCTTCACAAGGCAAGTTTCCAACCATTCTAGTACCTCACACCCTTTCCTTGGCCTTTAGGTCATTTCATCCAAGATTGGTCTGTGAGGAACGGAATTAATTCCACTCCAGACTTGGATATTACAAGGTAATGAAAGGGTCGATAGCTAGCTCATTTGATCCTCATGGCAGCCCTGGGAGATGTTATTACAGGCATTATACTAGTAGTACAGATAAGGAAACTGAGACTCAGAGACATTAATGAATTGCTTAAATTCACATAGCTGGTAAATGTCAGGGGTGGAATTTGAACCCTGATCTCTACTAAGGCTTAATAGATAGCATTTTGAGCAAGTATTTTTTGAATGAATGACTTTAGTGATTTAGAGGATCTTTATAGAGGATCTTTATAGAGGAATTTCCAAACTATTTATATTAAAAAGCTATTTTAAATTTTATTTTTTCAAAATGATCTTAGTAAAATGTACTCATTAATGAAGGTCTGCAACCATACAGAGATGTGTCTGACCAGTGCTTGTATAGCTGAATCACTGAATCTTTCCTCTTGCCTTGAAGCTACAGAATTGTATTTGCTAGTTACCTTGCCTCATGTCTGCTCACTCCATATCTGCTTGTTGTTTTCTGCTGCCATTGGGTCTGCCCCACTCTCTCTCTTGCTACCTCCTGTGGAGCAGTTCATAGATAGCTCTCCCTTGTTTTGCAGATAAAAAGATCCAAGCTTTGGGATCTCAATCTGAAGGTACCTTTAGGTAGCTGATAGTGTCTCCCACTTGAGGGAGAGGAGGGTGAACAGTGCAGAGTTCCTCTCAGATCCTTTATTAAAGGAAGGCACCCAGGCTATCTTTTCTTTTTCCACCTGGCTGCAACCTAGACCTCATCCTATCTTTTGGGTCAGCTTCTTTGTATGTATTGTCTTACCCCTCTAGATTGTGAGCTCCTCTCCAGCAAGGACTTCTTGCTTTGTTTTAGTTTTGTATCCCCAGCACTTAGCACATTACCTGGCTGTAGTGTGTGTTTAATTAATTGTTTGTTGACTGACTGATTGATTCCATGAAGGAGACCCTCAGGGATAGGGATATAAGCACTTCTAGTAACTGAAGACAGCCTCACAAAGCCCACCATTCTATTCTTCTTTACAATGAGCCAACATCCGGTATAGTTGTTATTGCTCTCTTGAGTACTACAATAAAGTGTGATATCAAATGATGAGCCTTCACCCATTTTAAAGCAGCTATTAATTCTCCCCAATACTCCATTCACCTCCCACCCCCAATATTTTCCTCTGTAGCTTAAAGATCTTCATTTATGTCAACCATCCTATGTATAAAAGTTTCTAGACCCCTTACCAAAGATTTAGAGTTGGAGAGAGCCTGTGAGAGCATCTAGTTTATCCTGGTTATTCTTTTGCATACGTTCCAATTTGTCAGTGCTTTCTATTTTTTTTAAAAGTATCTTTAAAAAAAGACTTTTGGAATATTGTACTGGTAGTTCAAATATGGTCGTAGCAGTTCAGAGTGAAGTGAGGCAGTTATCTCTCTTGATTTAGGTACTCTGCTTCTATTAATCCAATTTAATATATTAGGTATTTAGCAGCTAAGTCACACTATTAGCTTATATTAATAGTTTAATTTACGTACTAAGACTTAAATATAAAGAATAGTGTCCCTGAGAAACTCTTGCTCTCTAGTAAAAGGTCTTCAGGAAAGTATCTTTGGGGCCTTGTTTCACTTATTGTCCTTACTGTTAACCATGATTTGGCAGATTCTCAGTCAAAGCTCTGTGGGTATTTGTGTGTCTGTGTCTATCTGTCTGTGCTAGGCCACTTGTTTGACAACTGGTTCCCTCTGTTTTTTAGGGGATTGTAATCAGATTGTCAAAACAGTCTTGTGAATAATCTTTTTCTTAGTTCTTTGACAGTTATCCAAAGGCATTCCCCCATATGCGTATTTAGTATCTAACAACCTAATTTAAATAAATTGTATTTGAGTGATACAGTAGAACAAGTTGTTAAAGATTTAATCAAGGTTTTTGTAGAAATTAAGTGACTTGCCTAAGGCATATAGTTAATTAATGGTAGGGGTACTCACGAACTTAGGTCTTCTGGCTCTTCTTCCTTCCATCATCTTCCCCTAGGGAAAGCATGTGTCCTAACCTCAAAAATAGTCTAAAATGAAGGTAACAAGTCTAGTTCATATACTGTGTTTATTTTATCCCTTGGTTAAAAAAAAGTCTGATTTATTTTCCTAATACATGAATATTTGCTTTAGTGAATTTTATACACCTCATCTTTATCAAAAGTAGCAAGAGAACTAGAAAAGCCTACGTTTTTCACTGATTTTAATGAGCTTTTTATTTCTATGTGTTGAGAGCAAAATTTAATATGGTCCGCCCCTTTTGCTTAATGTATTTGAAAGTAGTTATAGCATCCTTCTCTTAACATTTTTGCTTTTTATGTAAATATTTAATATCTTTATAATATTCATCTTTAATGATTTCACTTAATTTCTACCTTTTGAGATTGTCTCAAATATTCTTCAGCTTAATTCTAGCTATCACCAAGTTAATCTCATTACCTTTCCCGAATCCCTCTCCAGTAAAAACCTGTCTTTACTGTCCATTTCATCATTTAACTACATTCATTTGAAAGTATAAATTTCAGTAAACTGCATTGAATGGCATCATTTAGTCCCTTTGAAAAATAAGACAAAACACTAGTTCTAATAGGGTAATAAGAAATACTTCAACTACAATTGTAGAGGTCTGTATTTGTTTAATGTGCCTTAATTGTTTTCTCATGAATAAAATCACAGAATCAAGACGTTTTAGAGGCAAGGACCTCAAAGGCACAATCATAGTGCAACCAATCCTAAAAGAGAATTTACTTTATATCGTCCTCAAGAAGTAGTTATCCAGCCTGTGCTTGAAGACCTTCCAGGAAGGAGGACATCTTTCACCTTCTGAGGTAGGCCATTTTACTTTTAGACAGCTTTAATTGAAAGGAAGTTTTTCTTTGTGTAAAACTAAGTTTTTCTCTGCAGTTTGCCTTCTTGCTCCTGCTTCTGTCACATAAAAACAAACTTAATACACCTTGCAAGTGACAACTCTTCAAATATTTGGAGCCAACCATTATTATATACGCGTGTGTGTATCAGGTATCAGAATAGGAATTGTAGAGGAGGGAATAGTTAAATAGTTAAATTACAATTTAACTATTTTTTGATAAAAATTTTTTGTTAAAAAATTAACATTGTTTTGGAGGACTAGAGGGAATGCTTGTTCAAATAGCATAGAAGGAAGAAATGAACTGTCATGTACAGGGAACAGTAAGTAAGCCAGTTTGGCTAGAATGTGGAGTGTGTAAAGGAGATAATGAACTGAGAAAAATAGAGATTTTAAAATGTGTAGGAACTTCAGTTTAATCTTAGAGATAATAGGGAGCCTTTGAAAAGGGGAGTGGTACATAGGCAGACATGAGCTTAAGAATAGCATTCTGTCAGCTTTGTGAAACACAGACTCCAAGGAGATTTAAGGCAGGGAAACATTAAGAGGCTGTTGCAGGAGTCCAGGCTAGAGGCAATGAGGGCCTAAACCAAGATGTAATTGGAGAAAAGGGGGGATGAATGCAAGAAGTCTTGGGGAGGTAGAATTGATAGGAGGTGGCAGCTAATTAGACAGCACATTATAAAGGATAGAGAAGACTCATGGATCATGGCAAGCTTGTGAGCCTGGGTAATGGGTAGGATGGTTGTGCCTTCAACAGAAATAGGAATTAAGAAGCAAGGAAAATATCATGAGTTCTGCTTTGGAAGTATTGAGTTTAAATTCCAACACTTATTTGAAAATATCTTAATAGGTTTAACCTTTTGTACTTAATTCAACTTGAGACAAGCATTTATGAATGTCAAGTAATGTGCTAAGATCTGGGGTGATAAAGAAAGAGAAAAACAGTCTTTGATTCAAGGAGGTCACAATACAGTTGTGTATGTCCAAGATATAGGTGATATAAATTAGAAATAAACTCAGAGGGAAGACATTAGAGGGGACTTGAAAAACTTCTTTTAGGAGGTAGGCTTTTAGATGAGCCTTGAAGGAATCCAGGGAAGCCAGAAGGTATAGATGAGGATGGGGAGAGAATTCTAAGCTTGAAAGATGGCCAAGAAAATGTGTGAAATTGGGATATGGAATGCTGAGGAACAACAAGAAGGATTATTAAATACCAGTATTGTCTTAGGTACTATTTTAGGCTTCTGGGATAAAAATAGAAGCATTGACAATTGAGGGGTAAGAAAGCTAAGCAGGAGGACATTCAGACATGGTCGATATCATCTGTAATTATAGAATATCTTGTATTTACAGCAAGTAGATCAGTTTGACTAAAATGTGGAGCATGTAGTGAGAAATAATGTGATATTCTAGTTAATTCTTTAAGTCCAAATACAAGATTGTATAATTACCTCCTTTTAAATTAAAGCTTCTTATAGTCACCTCATCATTCATCATTCAGTCTTATTGATATCTTTTGTGGTTCTTGCTCTGTAATCCATCATATTAACTCTCCTTACCAGATTTGAAATATCTAAAAATCTGATATTGTATGCCTTCATATAAGTTATTGATGGAAGTGTTGAATAACCCAGGGTCAAAGAGAAGGAGACCTCAGGGCACTGTACTAGAGGCTTCCCTGAAAGTTGACTTTGTCCTATAAATCACCACCCTTTGGGCTTAATGATTAAACTGGTTCTGAATACATCTAACTATATAATATTTGAGAGATCTGCTTTCAGATGCTTAGCAGACATCTAGATGTACATGTAAGTATGCTCATGGACCATTTCATTAACACATCCAAAAGAAAAGGAAGCCAGTCTGTTAATAGTTGTTGAGGATCCTGAGCTGGCTCCTTTTGATCAGTTTCCTTTTCAACATGTTGCCTAGTAGTACCTTTAGTAACATGGAGATGGGTGGAAGAGGAGAGCTTTATACAGTATTTTAAGGTTTGCAAAGCACTTGATAGAGCTTGTCTCATTTGACTCTCAAGTCAGGAATCAAAATGAAGTTTGGAAAGTGAACATAGAATTGCTTCTCTCCTGGCTTTCTACTTCCCTTCCTCACAGTTTTGCCAAAAGCTCAGCAGTCAGACCTTGTCCATTTCTTTTATGGGTTGGTGGTGCAGGTTTGGTATCTTGAATTCACTGAGACGGCAAGGTGCCTGCTTAGTTGCCTCCCTTATCTGGTGTTTTAATTCCCTGGCACACCACCTTTGTTGGCAGAAATGAAGCAAAATGACAAGTAGTTCTGCCTTCTCTCCCTTTTCTGTTATTAAGGGATATAAAGCAATAATCAAGTAAAGGCTTCTTTACAAGGTAAGCTCTTTGAAGAAGGACTTTTTCCCTTTTGTTTTTGTATCCTTATTGGTTAGTCACTTATTAAAGCTTTGTTGATTGAGTTCTTATTTTTTTATAAAGAAATATGTGAGTGAAATATCACAATGTAGTTTTTGGATTATAGACAGTGATTCAAAAGCTTTTTCTTACTCTGACTTTTTACCATTTCAATCCTGCCACATGTTTAAAGGGAGCAGGTTTAACAGTGGATAGAATGTTTGGCCTGGAGTCAGAAGATTCCTCTCGAGTTCAAATCCAGCTTCAGGCACTCCCTAACTATGTGATCCTGGCCTAGTCACAACCTACTTTGCCTCATCTGTAAAATAAGCTGGAAATGGAAATGGCAAATCCCTCTTGTATCTTTGCCAAGAAAGCTCTACATGAGGTCATGAGAATCAGACAGGACTGAAAAAAATAACAACTCTTGACAACACCCTATGCTATTATACATACACACTTATTTAAGTTTAGTAGGAACTTTGCCTTTGCAGGGTAACTATATTCAAGTAAACAACACAAAAATTTATTGGTCTTTTACAGTCCAGAAGGGTGATAACAAACTATTACAATTACTTTTGAACCACAAAATGCTAGGTTATTTTTTTTTTTTACTTCATGTTTATAAATAAATAATACATAGGAAAAATCCTGGACTTTCCCACCTCTGTGCATTTGCTTACAATATCTAGGCTGGAATGCCCTTCCTCACTATTTGTTCTTGTTGAATTCTTACTCATTACAGCCCAATTCAGATGCTACTTCCTCTCTAAAGCTTCTCAAATACTTCTTTCTGGATTTCTTTAGCTGTTATCATCAAACCTCACACTGACTTGTTTGTTGCCTCTCCAATGCATCTAAAAATATTATTTTCTGTCTTATCCCCTTGTTTTTTAAACTTTGTATCTCCTCTAATGCTTAGCACTATGCTCTGCAAACAGTAGTTATTCACTAAGTGTTTGGTTAATGGAATTGGACAAAAAGGAAAAGCTTATAGTTAGATCTAATAAACTCAGACCCAATTTACAGTCTGAGATCTATTGGACTATGTGTGAACTCTTCAAATTAATAAAGAAATTTAAAAAATAACAATAACCTGGGTTGAAATTTAACATTTGCTTACCTGAATATCTGGGGAGGAAGGTGAAATTATAGAGGATCAAATAAGCTTTTTATGTAAGATATTGCAGTTGAATGTCAATATAAATTTGAATGTATATGAATGTCATATATAGGAGTTAATAATTAAACATTATGAATGTAACACAAAGAAAAATCCAAATTGGAAAATGTCATGTTGGCTATTATTCACTGAGGAAGTTACCTTTATTTCATTTGGGGGGGTATCCCTTTATAAAAATTTTCTTTTACTAATCACTTATTAGAATATTTTCATTAAGTCATATAAAGGAAAAGAATGAGTATCTGACCAAAATTGTGATTGGGTAGCTTGGCCCTAGCTGAAGTAAAATACAGCTAGTCTTTTTATTGTTTTCTGTGTCTATGTGATTTTATCAGGGAAGTTTTCCCCCAAATGCTACCAATGCAGATCTGCCATTTGTCTGCAACTTAAGTCTTGAAGGATTAAAATTAGCTTGTCTGTAGTGATATGCTCGTTACAAACCAGAAGCAAACATGCACTTAATTCTGTCTTTTACACCTCAAAAACCTGATTATCGGCATAAAAGTGTTCGGATTTGCCCAAGACCCCTCAGAACGGACCTCTTGTTAGGCGAGAAAGGTGATTTGTATCATTTTTCTCCACAGTGCCCCCGTCTCTCTCAGCATTCCGAGCCCCTTCTAAGCCGGGCTAAGCCCACCCTAGCACTGTTTCTCTGATCGTGTCGTGTCGTTCCTTCGCCCAGATTCCTCTAGGATTCTGTATAAAACCCCTCGCCTCCTCACCTGTCTGTCCCTGCGCCCCTCCCCGTTGATTCCTTTCTGCTGCCTTTTGACACTTCGTACTTCGTATGCCGGCCAGCACCCTTCTTCCCTTCCTTCAGCAGTCCCGCTCTTCAAAACCCACGGGCTGTGAAACTCACACTTCCTGGGAAGCATCCTTTGAAATCCTGACAGAAATTATTTTACAATTTCCTTACCAATCAGTAACTATTCATTGGGCCGCTAGGGGGCGGAGTGAAGCGAGCCCTGAGCCTAAAGTCAGGAAGGCCTCAGTTCCCTTGGGGTCTCAGTCTGACCCTGGGCAAGTCACTCAACCCTGTTTACCTCCGTCTCCTCATCTGTAAAATGAACTGGAGAAGGAAAGGACAAAACACTCCAGGATCTTTGGCAAGAAAATCCCAAAAAATCCTTGCAGAAGGTGAGAGTGTAACTGAGACTTGCCAGGAGCCAGGGAAACCAGGAGGAGATAAAGAGGGAGAATATTCCAGGTAGGGGGGCTTGGAGCTAGTGGAAATAAATGGAGGAAGCAAGGAGCCCCGTCAGCAGGTGATGACAGTGGTGCAGGTGTGGGGTGAGGGGGAAGTTTGCCCCAGTGAGGTGGCAGGGTTGGGGGAGGAGAGTAGCAGGCAGAAAGTGCCACAGTAAGCTTGGCCGGCTCACCATGGCTGTGCCCTCAGCAGAAATAGGAAAGTGAGCAGGAGGGGAAGCTTTGGAGGGAGAAATAGTTTGAGACATGCTGAAGTTAGGGAGTCTATGAGACGTCCTATAGGTGGTGGGGGAACAAGGCTGACGGTCCAGTGGCACCAAGAAAAGGGCATGGTCAGCAATTTTAAAAGGCTGCAGAGAGGTCAAGAAGGATAAGAATTGGGAAAAGACCATTAGATTTGGCAATTAAGATCATTGCTGATGGTTTAGAATCAGCTGGTGACAGTTGGTGGAGCACTGGGTTCTGGAGTCAGACCTGAGGTTTCATCAGATCTCAGAGGCTGTTTAATCCTTGTCAACTCACTTGACCTGTTTGCCTGTTTCCTCAATTGTAAAATGGGGATAATAACAGCACTTCCTTCACAGGTTTGTGATGAGGCTCAAATGAGATAATATTTATAAAAAATGCACAGCATCATACCTGGTACATGGGCACTACATAAATGGAGGGATTCAGCCTTCCTCCACTTTGGAGAGAAGTTTCCATGGAAAAGTTGAAGTCAGACTGCATTGTTAAAAAAGCAAGAGAAAAGAAGGTTGAGGCATTTCTTATTAATGGTTTTCTCAGTGAGTTTAGCCACGAATAAGAGGAGAGATGTGAGGGATATCCAGTGGGATATGGATGAAGTGAAGGTTTTTTTTTTTTGAGATTGTGGGATAGAGAGGGGACATGAGTGTGATATGTGTGTAGATAGGGAAGTTGTATAACCTGCCTTATTTAACAAAATAATTGATCATGTATAAGATCCTTTCCAGCTCTAAACTTATTTACAAAATACTAAATTATATATATATATATATATATTGGATTTGCTAAAATTAGGATATCTTCTTATGGAACTTCTACTATGGAACACCTCTTCTACTACTTAGTAGCTACTCATTTTTAACTTTTAAGTCTTGACCAGCTATGATTAAATGATTTACTCTGATCATACAGGTACTATGCACTAGAGACAGGACTTAAGTCCCAGGTCTTCTTTACTTCAAGAGTGGCTCTTTATCCCCATGTGCTGCTTCTCAACATAAGGAACCCCTCTACTAAGTTTCATATAATTGCATGCTGTTTCATGGGGTATTTTTGTCAATCTCTGTAGTATAAGCATAGACACTGAAAGTAGGAAAAGTGTTTTCTGTTTTATTAGTATGCTCACTTCCTCTCATCACTCTCATTCCCTCAGTGCTTGGTATAATGCTCAGTAGACAGTGGGTATTTAATTCTCTCAATAAGCATTTAATCAGTATTTACTATATGTCCAGGCACTGTGTTATACTAGAGGAAAAGAGAGATATTAGTTCCAAAGATTTTGCTCTACAATTCTTTGGAAAGAAGATTTCCTAGTAAGCACCAAGGATTGTTTTAGAAAGGACTACTAAAGTTCTATAGGACAAAAAATTCCCAAAGGAAGGGAAACAGTTTGGGAAAGTTTCATGAAGGAGGTGGTGGAGGAACTAGTGTTTGGAAGAAGGGGAGCGGGCAGCAGCCTTCCTTGGATACTGCTGACAGCATGGGGAGAAAGAAGGGTCCCTTTCTTCTCTGGCCATATTTGGCTGTAGAGACAGATCTAGTAAAGGCTTGGTGATGGCAGAGGGCAGAATGAGAACTGGCAACAGGGAGGTTAGCACAGTTTGGTTTTAACACATCAAAAGTATATGAAGGGAAGCAGTGTTACAGAAGGTTGGAAGAGAGGCTGCAGAAAGAACAGGAAGGGGCTTAAAAGCCAAGGTCAGTAGTCAAGTTCTTTATTCAGTAGCTCATGAAGACCAATAAAGATTTTTGCACAGGACAATGAGATAGGAAAATTACTCAGGAAAAGACTGGAGGCAGGAAGACTGGTGGTTTAGGAGCCAGTTGTGTAGTTGAAATGACAAAGAAGAGGCTCCGAACAAAGGTAGTTGTAGTTGAGGGAGAAAGTTGAGAAGAAAGAGGTATAAGAGAGATTGCGGAGGCAAAATGGACAGAGTTGGCAACTGATCGGAGAAGAAGAAATTACAGGGACCCCAGAGTTCTGGGTCTGTCATCAACAGGAGGAACAGATTTTAGGGGCAAGGTAAAAGCATGTTTTGGACTTGAGTTTGAGATGCAGTCAGACCATGTTAAGTGCCAATATCCATAGATGTAGAACTCAGGGAAATAAAATCTGGAAGTCATTTGCATGGAGACCCCCTGGCTCAGGTTGCCAGAAGAAACAGTAGAGAGAGGACTTGAGACCAGACCTTTGAAGCCTTCCATGTTGAAGGAATCAACAAGATGAAGAATCAGCAAAAGAGACTAGGAAAGGTGTGTGAGAGGTTAGGAGGAGAATGTCCGGGCCTGGGGAGTAGAATTCGTCAATGAAAGAGTGATGTGATGCTTTAATGATCTCTTTCCTACACTTGGCTGTCAATTCTGGGTCAGCCACTTTGTCCAAGGAGGACAGCAGGAAGAAAACAGCACTCTGGGCGAGCTTCTTGATTAAGTCCAGCCTCCATCCCTTCTTTCTTCTTCTCTCCCAGAGTGGTCTCAAACAGTCCTTCCCCCAGTTTTCCATGCCTGCCTCAGCCCATTTAGAGTTTGAGGACAGCTTGGACCACCCTAAGCATCACCCGGACTTCTAGGCCACTGTCCTCATCCATAAGGAAGGCCTTGGGACTAGGGGATTGCAGGCCTCATGATCCTCTGAACTGTGTTAAGAATCTGTGTTGTATCACTTGGGGAAAAGGCAGTAGGGACTCCTGGTACAAACTGCCATCAGGAAATTAAAGGATAATTGCAGAAAAAGAGATTGCTGGATTTAGTGACAATGTTCTTAAGTTTGGAGAAGAAAAAACTAAGTGGCAGAGAAAACAGATTTTAAGATTTTGAGCAATAAACAGGTGGCACAGAACTGGAGGCTATGAATGGAGACCAATCTTTCTAGATTTGTGGCAGTGAAAGGGAAGGAAAAGAATGATAGCTTTTAGAAAGAGTAAAGAAGGTTTTGAGGGTTTGGGGAGACTGGGGGAGAGTGGAATGATAAGGATCCATGCATGTTGGTAGCCTAAGTGGAGGCAGTGAGTGGAGGCTACTCTTTTCTAGAAGTTTGGGATAGCTTGAGGGAATGGTCAGGGACTAGAAGTTATTGGTTTTTAGGGTGTGTGTTGGGGGTAAGTATGTGTGAATTTCTCATATTGGTAGGCTGAGGAAGAGCTGAGATAGTAAAGAGTGAAAACATTGCCTGTGAGTTCAAAGAAATACTGAGGGGAGCAGGGACATGAAGGAGAAAGGTGCTAACAGATCTTTTATTCTTTAATTTTTTTTCTTGGTATTATTCTTTACTTAGAAACATACCTTTTGCAAAAGGAATCCTTGATTAATATTTTTGGAAGGCAATGCCATATGTAGCAAGGGGAAAAAAGTTAATTTCTTCTGACCTTTTCTCACTGTGCTGTTTTCTCACGAAAGCAATTTGTCTATATTGATCCACAGTCATTCAGTCTGTTCAGACAATATATATATGAACTGCAACAATTTGGTGGCACAATAGATAACAGTACTAAATGTGTGTGCTGATAATGAACTGCACTTATAAAATTTATCAAGAAAATGGGAAAGCATCCACAGGTTTATTGTACTTTTCAATATAGATAGTTGTGCTGTGAATAGCAATTTCTTAAAATTGGCATGCTGCCATGTATGTTATCATTTATTATAATGGGAATAGCTTCTATTATATATTTTAAATGTACTGGAAATAAGATGACTTTTCTTATAGTGGGTTTGTTTATTCTCAGAGATTAAAGAAATCTGCAGTGAAATCCTTCAAGCATAAAGTCATTTACCTAGCCTGTTTTCCCAGTTCATCATGATTGGTGTAACTTATTGAAGCTGATCACAGTTTAGCAAACTGGCAGATAGAGATTTATGAGGGGGTTCCCATTAGGATTAGTAAAGTAGGATTGGTGAAAGTTGTTTTTGATGTAGTGTTCTTTTGGTGATGCTACATATTGCATTTTCTTTTCCCTTTCTCTCTTCCCTGGCCCCTTCCGCTATAAATTTAATTATACAAAGAACAATTTGAACTATTATTCCTTTTAATGGTGTAAGATATAGGTCAGATTTAAGGCAGCAACTAATCTTTAAAGATATTTACAAATATTTGTTAAGAGCCACTTTAGGCTCCAGCAATGTTTTTGGCTCTCTTGCCTACATGTATATACATCCATACTTAGTAATTCAGGGAAGAAAAATAACTGACTTGAGCACCTAACATATTATATATCATGCAAATCATGCACTGTGCTAAATACTTTATAATTTTTATCTCACTTTGTCCCTGCAACAATGCTTGGAGATATATTATCTCCATTTTATGAGGAAACCAGAAAACAGAAGCAAAGTAACTTGCTCAGGATTACAGCTCTAGTAAATGGCCAAATTTGAACTGGGTCTTTATGATTCCTGGCCCAGTTTTGTTATGTTGTACCATCCAGTGGTCCCTGCCCTTAAAAGTAAAATGATCTATATAGATGTGTACATATTCATTTATAGAGATGATATATATGGATGTAGAAATAGATGTGTGTATACATATTTATAACATGTATACATATTTATAAAATCTCTAATACATGCATCTGTAGATCACTTTTCTCTATATTTAATTACACGAATCTATATAATTGCAAAATCCATTTAGAAAGTACTAGCAGCTAAGAGGAAACAAAGGACCCCAGGAATGGAGCGTCTGACCTTCAGCCAAGCTTTGAAGGAAACTAGAAATTCTGAGAGAGTTTAGGAAGAAGGAACACATGCTAGTTACAGGCAAAGACAGTGAAATGAGAAATGGGGAGAATGTCCTAGGTGTGAGGAACCTCAAAAATACCTGTCTGGCTAGACAGAGATCCTAAAGCGAGATGGGAAAGATACTGAAGGGCTCTAAATGTCAAACGGTTTTATTTGTATTTGATCCTAGAGATTGGGAACCATTTGAATTTACTGAGCAGAGAATTAGACTTCTTCTTTAAGAATAATATTCAGGTTTACAAAGTAAAAGTTACATACTTTTATTACCTCCCTACATTATTATTTGAAACATAAAAAAAAAAAAAGGAAAGGAAAGAGAAAAAAAAAAAACTTGTGAAATAGGTAATGTTCTCATTTTACAGAAGAGGAAACTAAGTTCCAAAGACTTGCCCCAGGGGGAAATATTTTGTCCTGAGGCCCGAATTGTACCCATTTCTCTGGCCTTCCGCTGCCTGGGGATTGCAAGGGAGGGGGGAAGAGAAGGCTGCTGGTTGGGGCTTAAAGAGTAAAGCTACGAGGTGACTGAATAGTCTTGTAACCTCCACCCCCTCCCACTCCCGCTCCCCCTCCCAAAGCGTCGCCCGGCCCGGCCCGGCCCTGCCCTGCCCCTCAGGCAAACTGTCTTTGGGGATTCTTTACCCACTTGAAATCCGCCGTTTGTGAGCAGTCTGGGTCGCCCCAGATCTTCCTCCTCCATCCCCCATCAAGGCAGTCCTTGACAGTCAATTTAACTAAGGTTTCATGGGTTATGGGGACGAATTGAGTAATTGTTCTCCAGAGCCGCCTCCTAGGTGGGGCCTAGTAGGGAGTCCAGCTGACTACGGCTACCTGTGGTCACTAAGTACTGGCTTCATGGATGGCACGGCGTAGGTGGGGCTAGAGGTACCGGAGTTGGCGGTGGTATCTGTTGGTTTGGGGTTGAGTTGGGGGTTTTTTGGTATCTCGGAAAACTTAATTTTTCTTCTTGGCCCATCCATTGAGACATTTCAATGACTTTTCAGGAAACAAGTTTCTCCAGGCTGCCAATGCCAGCAGCGCCCGGCTCTCCCGACAGTTAGGATAGTGACTTCTCAGCAAGTTGCAGATCGGAGGGTCCCCCGATTTCACCGAACCTTCCCCCTCCCAGCAGACCTGATTAAGACGGACTTGGGGGAGCCGGCGGTTAGGCGTCCCCAGCCGCCCGGAGCAAAGGAGTTTGACTGGAAGGAACAGAAACCTTGACCGTTGCCTTGTCAAGCCACTAGTGCAGAAAAAATTGCTCATTTGTGATGATGGAGAAAAACAAAACCTCGCCCTAAATTTAGTTGCAGCCACGAGTTAAACCCGGGGCGAGGCAGAAAGGGTTCTCGGACTGGTGTGGAGTCAGACTTCCCTGGGTGAGCGGGGCGTGGGAACACGGCCGAGCCCCGCCGGGGGAGCGGAGGGGGCGCGGCCGCGGTGGGGAGCGGGCGGGCAGGCGCGAG
>JAJPUD010016636.1:18438-33469 GCA_023553655.1 Myrmecobius fasciatus
GGCGATCCCGGGGGGGGGGGGGCGCCCGGGGCGGGGGCGGGGAGCGCTAGAGCCCCCGCCCCCTGGAACTTTGCACCCGGCGGGGAAGCGGCCACTTGCAGGCACCTGCTGCTACAGGGAGAGGGGGGCGAGCCATGCCGGCCCTACCGGGATCGAGGCGGGGAGACCAACCCCGAACATCCCCCCTAGTTCTCTGCAAAGCGGGAAGAGTTTGGGGTGAGGAGGATTGGGAAGATGGGGACAAGGGGGCCCCACCCTCTGCCCTCCACCCATTCCTAGGAAGACGGGGCAGATTCCAGGTGGAGTTTAAATGTTGAGAAAAGAGCCAAAATACCACGTGCTGACCTGGTAGGGCCAGGCCACCTGCGCATCCTTCTGAGAAATGGGTCCCCATTTAGGTGCCTGAAACGTACCCACACGGTACCATATTAAATCATGGACATTGAGGTCAAAAGAAAAGACAATCAAACTATAAAAAAAAAAAAAAAAGCTGGGTTTTTGTTGTTTGTTGTTTGTTTTTTAGTTGCTTGTCCACCTCTTTAGATACCTCATAGCATTTAGGGTTTCTCCCTGGTGCTGTTCTCACATTCCATTTTATAATACAGATGTTGAGTTGCAATTGTAAACTCCTTGAAGGCAGAGATTCCAATGTCTGCACCAAAGTTTTCAGTATTTCCTTAAGAAATGTTGATTGATTTGAATGTTGAAATGAACTTTTATGAAGCACTAATTTGTAGCATATCAATAAACTTGTTGCATTCTTGAACTATTAAATTTTCTTAGATTGTTAGAGATGGAGGGATCTTTGGTTATCTTAAATCTAATCCCCTCCCACCCCAAATTATTGATAAGGAAAAGAAAACCTAGAGAAGTAAGGATTTTGATTTTGTAAATCAGTAAATATGAATTTTGAGTCCTGATCTCTTCAACTGGCGTGCTGTATGACTCCTTCCCTCTCATCTGTAAAATGGGGATGATATTTGCAGTTCACAGATTTTGTTAAAGAAGGCTATATATAAACTTAAGTTTTCTGGGATTCAGCATCTTCATCTGTAAAAATAGTATTGATAATAGCACCTTTTCAGTTATTGTGATGATTTAAATGAGATAATATTTATAAAGTGATTTGCATACTTTAAAGTGTTATGCAAATGCTAGCTATTAATGTCATTTATTTGTATTATATACATTGAAATTGTTTGGTGAATTGGACTTGGAAGCAGGAGGACTTGAATTCAAAGTTCAGGAGCTTATTAGCTATATAACCCTTACAAGTCTCTTGTTTTCTTTACCTCAGTTTCCTATTTGTAAAATGAGAGAGTTGAGCCTCAAAGAAAGGTCCTTCTCTTCTAAAAGTTTGTGCCCTTCTAACAAAGGAGAAACACAAAAAATAAACTTATGTTGGAGACTGTGGTAAAGTGGATTTGAAGTCAGAAGATCTCAATTTGAAAGCCCAACTCTGGCAGGTTAACAACTTCTGAGGCTTTGGTTGAACAACTCACTTTAGCTCTGTGGGCTTCAGTTTTCTTGCAGGTTAGATTAGATAATTTCAGAGTTCCCTTCAGTGAATCTGTTATTGTCCCTGGGTATAGGTTCTAAGTTCTTTATATTAAACTACTTAAAGATGCACAGCCCAACAGTGAGTTATTGAGTGTTCATCATAACCAATATAAAATATCTGTAAAATTTAATTCTTAAATATATGATTTTACTTACGTATTCAAGAGATCTTTACCGTAGGTATGTGAAAGAAACGTTGTTAATATACTATTTGCATTATTAGGATCCATATACATGGTGATTGCAATAGTTAGAAAAAGGTTCAGGAGAAAAAAAAGAATTGAAAAAAATCAAGAGAGATACTTTTTAATTAAAGCTTTATTTACAAAACATATGTATAGCAATTTTCAATATTCACCCTTGTAAAATCTTGTGTTCTAATTTTTCCCTCCCTTCCCCCCATTCCCTTTCTTAGATAGCAAGTAATCCAATGTATATATATTAACTATGTGCATATATATGCACATAAATATTTCCACAATTATCATGTTGCATAAGAAAAATCAGAGATCAACTCTTAATTTTGATAATTGGTATGCCATTTTTCCTTCTTCTGAGTAAAGTTAAGACAGTTTAAAAGTCCTACTATGTCAAGGACATTAAATTTAGTCATTCAAGTTACAGCTACATGCATTGTAAATAATTTCATATTTGTTCTCCATCTTAAATAAATATTACAGGTATGAAAAAGCAAAATCTCTAAACGGAGTTATGAGCAGTATCCTTATGAGAAGATTGATTCATTCAGATGTCTCAGAAAGTCCACATACACAAAGAAATACATCAATTCCTGTGATTCCATTTTGATCTACATAGGCAATTTCTTGTACAAGATACTCAACAATACCATCTACTCTTCGAATGGCTACTCAAAGGAAGCACTTGGTGAAAGACTTCAATCCTCATATTACTTGTTACATCTGTAAAGGGTATCTCATCAAGCCAACTACAGTGACAGAGTGTCTCCACACCTGTAAGTATTATTTAGGAAGGTATCAATAAAAATTAAGCTTGTTTTTGACATTTGTTCTTATTTTTGTAGAGTTGTAACTTTTTAAAAGAATATTTAAAAAAGCACTTTGTAAATGCCTGGTCATTCTGCAATGTACTGAAGATATAAAGACAAAATTAGACAGTTCTTACTCAAGAGAACTTATATTCTGTTGTAGAAGCCAACACTTAACACATATATGTACATACAGAACAAATCCAAAAGAAGGGAGTTTAAAAAAAAGGTAGTTAAGAAAGAGGGGCACTGTTGGCTGAAGGGGGGATTGATTGGTGATAAGGGAAGTTGGTCCAAGGAAGGCTTTACATAAAAAGTAGTTTGGGAGTTGTCTTAAGAAAATGAGAAATTTTATAAGTCATTTGAGGAACAGGCACAATCCTGGTATGAGGCAGACAGTACAAAAGCCAGTGGGCTCCAAGCACAGAGTCTGGGAAAGGGAGCAGTGTAGAGTGAGACTGGGAAAATAGGTTGGTGAGCAGCAGGTTTTGAAGGGCTATAAAAGTCAGCCATCAGAGTTTGTTTTAACTTGGAGGCAATGGAGAGTCAGTGTAGTCTACCAAATTGGAGGAGTGACATGGTTACATTTGTACTTAAGGAAAATTATCTTGGCAGCTTTGTGGGGGATAGATTGTAGTACAGAGATGTGAGGTAGGGAGACAAACAAGAAGGATGTTGTGAAATAGTCCAAGTGAGGGTTTGAATGATGCCTGTCTGAGCAGGAAGAAGGGGGAAGGGGTTGGAGAGGTTTTGTGAAAGTCAAAATAATAAGATTTTGCCAGTGATTGGATAGGTAGGTTGAAGGAAGTGAGGAGTCAGGGATGTGAACCAGGGACACTGGGGAAATAGTGGTATTTCTGAGAGAAATGAAGAAGCTTGGTAAGAGAAGGGGGAAATAATGAATTCTTTTTTTTTACATATTGACCTTGAAATGTGTCTCGGTCTTAAATGTCCAGTAGGTATTTAGCTTTGTAAACTGACACTGGGGAGAGAGATTGAGACAGGATCTTTAGATCTTTGAGTTACTTGGGTGGAGATGAGCCAGTGTTGGGAAAGAACTCAGGACAAAGGTTCAGAAGTGTAAGCCCTGCAGGCTGGAGAAGTTTGGGGAATGAGCAGTGCCCAGAAAAAAACAGGGGTGTCCAGGAGAGGGGTGAGAGGTGCCTGATAAAGGGAGGTAGAGAAGGCCAAGAATGGAGCAAGAGGATCTCTGTCAGACTTGGCAATTAGCTGGTTGGTAATTTGAAGGAGAGCAGTTTGCTTGGAATGATGCGATCTGGAGCTGCAAGCTTAAGGAGTAAGTGACAGGAAAGGCCATGAAGATGCCATGTGCAGACAGCACTTGCTGAGGGTTTGGCTGAAAAAAGGTGCAGCAAAGTTCTCCAGGACTGGGGAGACTGCCCAAAAGCAGGTGGGGAATAAACAGAAGACGACTAGAGAGAGGCAGACCTGCTGGAGAAGGTATCAGGGAGGACACATAGAGAGAATGGGGACTGTCAGAACAAAAATGTCATCAGAAATCAAAAAGTTAGGGGGCAGCTAGGTGGCGCAGTGGATAGAGCACCAGCCCTGAAGTCAGGAAGACCTGAGCTCAAATCTGATCTCAGACACTTCCTAGCTGTGTGACCCCAGGCAAGCCACTTAACCCCAATTGCCTCAGAAAAAAGAAAAACAAACAAACAAACAAAAAAACTAACAAACAAAAAGGAAGAGAGAAATGAGGGCTGCATTTACAGGATTTATGACTTTTTCTAGTAAGGACCCTTTACAGGAAGGCATCATATCTAGCACTAGGGAAAGAGTCCTCTCGCCCTCTGTCTTGGTTAGATTATTTCTGGAGAAATATGTCCAGTTCTAGACATCACGTTTTTAAAACAACATTTATAAATTACATAGCATCCAAAATTATAAAGGATATTTAAAACGTGCTAGTTGAAAAGGGGAAAACAGTGTTAAGCCTGGAGAAGACATGGGGAATCCTTACCATCCTTCTACTCTCTGAGATTGGAAACTTCATAATATTTTATTCTTTTTTCTCACTTCCTCATATGAGTTCTTAACTGAATCAGTTGCCAGATCTTATCAATTCTATATCAGTATTTCACATCCATTCCCTACTTTCTACTTGGAGAGGCTACTGATTTACTCCAGCCCATTATCAACCTCTTGCTTGGACTACTGCTAATTGTTGTCACTTTCTGACATCTCTGTCTTCCTCAGTCTGTTCTCTACACAGTGTCCTTGAAATATCCAAAAGAAACTGTCGATCAGGCAGGGCAGATTAGACTGAAGCTTAGGGTCAATGGAAAAACTCTAGATAGAAATTTGGGAGTCATCTGCATAATTGAATCCAAGGGAGTTGATGAGATCATTGAGATTATATATTGAAAGGACAGAGTCATGGGTTACAGCTGTGAAAAGGGGATAATATGTAGATCATGACTAAATTGAGGATACTAGAAGAAATGGTCAGATAAGGTACAAGACCCAGAGCAGTGTCAATAACACTCAGAAGAGAAAGTATCTGGGAGGGAGGAGTTGTCTAGAGTGAAAAGCTTCAGTGGGGTCAAGGAGGATGAGGACTAAGAAAAGGCCACTAGATGTATTAATTAAGATATCATCAGTAATCGTAAGTGGTCAAACAGTTCTCAAAAGAAAAATGTTAAATTCTTATCAGCCAAGTGAAAGATTGCTCCAAATCTGTTTGAAAAAGACAAATCAAAACAAGTCTGACAGTGCACTTTACATCCAGGGAAATGGGAAAGATGATAAAAGATGCAATTAGTCAATGCTGGAGGAATTTTGAAAAGATATCCTCACTATGTATTAATGATGGAGCTTTGAATTGGTAGAACTATTCGAGAAACAGTCTTGAATTACATCCCCTTGCCCCCCCAAAAACAATCCCTGACCAAATGTCCGCTTTCTTTTGACCTAGGTATCTCCCTGCTAGACATTTGCCCAGAGAAGTTAAAGATACATTAAATATACTAATACAATGTAATATACCAAAATATAGCACTTCTGTGGTAGTAAAGAATTGAAAATTCTTTTGATTAAGGAATAATTTTTCAAATTGTATATGAATGAAATTGCTGAACAATAAGGATGAAAATGAACAATGCAGAAAAGCAAGGAAAGATATGAACACAATATACACACAACACAGAGTGATTCAAACAATGTAAATGGAAAGAACAAAAGACCCAAATTGTATAGCACTTAATTATAATGGCTAACCTTGTTTTCAAAGAAGAGATGAAAAAATATTCTTCTCTATCCCCCTCTCCCCTTGGGATTATTAGTATGAAACATTTCATCTACTGCACACTTGGTTACTATGAATTTTATGAATGGTAGCTTTCTGAGTAAGGGGGAGTGTGACATCCACTACTACCAGAGGCAGTCTATTCTAGGAATTCCCATGAATTGAACTAATATCTCTATGCAAATGTCTACCAAATTCAGCCCTTTCCCTCTCTAGAGCTTCTGTTACATATCTCCTGTCACCTGTCTTTTGGACTCTCCAACTGGATCTCAAACTTCACATGTCTAAAATGGAACATATCTTCTTTCTTAAACTCATCCTTTCTTTTAACTACCTTATTTTGGTTGTCATTCTTCTGGCTGCTTAAGTGTAGCCCTTAGTAGTTACTATCTTCAATTATTTATTCTCATTCATCTCCTATCAGTTTAGCAGCCCTTGTTGATTCTACCTCAGCCTATCACAAGACAACCAGTCTAATCTGGGTTCTTTCAAGATCTTGTTCCACACGGCAGAGCTACAGAATTAACACTCTTATTCATAAGCCTGACCATTACTTCCCTCCCCTGGCTTCATTGGCCCTCTATTACCTTTGAGATAAAATACAAATTTCTCTTTTGAAAATGTAAATACCTTTAAATTTTGGCTACAACATGTTTTCCTGATCTCTGAATTCATGCACTTTATATTCCAGCCAAAGTACCTTGCTCTTTCTGTTCCTTAGAGGGCATTCTATCTTTGGTTTCTTTGCTTAATAATTACCTTTTGAATGGATTTGAGAGTAGGGGAATGTAAAGGTGATCTCTATAACTAGAGTCAAGATGGTAAAAAGGGGGTGAGACCAAACCAGGGTTGATGTTGTTCATCTTCATCACCCAATTGAGGGACAGTTCCTAAGCTTCTCACTTCCCATGAGATACTCCTCCACTGCATCTCGGCCACACACTAGTGTCCCACTTCCATGTCAAGAATTCTGAAATCCTTTTCACTGACCATATGCTTATTGACGTCTTACCTCTCCTTTTACCTTTCCTAACAAATCCCTCCACTTTGTCTGTTGGAACCTGACCACCAAATGCTTAATGCCTCCCACTTAAAACCATTTCTCTTGCACTGGTCATTCTCTTTTCCTTATCCTGATTCCTTGGGGAAACAATTCAACTCCAGACTCTTCCTTGAGCCCTTTATCGTTTTGCCAGTTTACTCCCTATCAATAATTTGAATTGTCTCAAGAAGATTCTGAAAATCACCTGGCAGGAGAAGGTACCAAATACTGAGGTCCTTTCTCAAACTCAACTGCCAACATTCCAGCTCTACTGCAGAGAACACAACTCTGTTGGATTGGCCACAGTGTTCAAATGCCAAATGTACGCTTGCCAAAAAGATTATTTTATGGAAAACTTACAAATGGCAAGTGCTCACGTAGTGGTCAGAAAAAGTGATATAAGGACACTGAAGGAATCTCTTAAGAATTTTAGAATTGATTATATAACATGGGAGACACTGGCACAGGACTTTCCAGTGTGGTGTATCCTCATCAGAGAAGGTGCTGAGCTCCACAAGCAAGCAGAATTGAATTAGCCCAGAACAAATACAAAATGGCAAGTTAGAGTCTGTCCCAAATATTCATAGGGAATTTATGTCTGATCTTTGACAAAGCATTTTGAGTTCATATTGGTCTGATCAGCTACTATTGGAAGTACTGTAAGTTAACTCGAGATAGTGATGTTGTGGTTCCCTTTGAGAATGACGGAAAACAACCAACAAGGTCCTTTTGATCCTTATCACTTTGCCAGTAATTCCCTGCCAACCAGTCACTCTTTCACATGTGCTGCTAAACAGAGGTGGAGAAAATCATGGAACAATTCTGATTGGGTTCACCATAAATTTATGATTGGCCCCTCACTTCTGCTAGGCTGTTCAGCTTTAATTTGCTTATTAACTATCTCACTCTCCACAGCAGCTCTTTCAGACTTTTTCATCCCTAATTAAACTTTTTGTGGCTCCTTCCTCCACCTTCTCAGCTAAGAATCTCATGCCTCATATTTTGCAGAAAAGATTGAGGCCATTTACTAGGGACTCCTTCTCCTAGTCCCATGTCACTGTTCTCTTTGTCACTGCCTCCTCTTCTCTCTGATGTGATGAGATGGCCTTATTTCTTACCCTCGACCTTTTCAAACAACCCTCCTCCATCTTGTCATCACAGGCACTTCAATCTCTTCTTACTGGATCCTTCCCTTCTCTATACAGACTTGCCCAGGTCTTTTCCATTCTCAAAAAAAAAACTATTAATATGATCCCTCCCTCTTCACTAACTAACCTCCCATACATCCTCTGCCCTTTGTGGCCAAATTCCTTGAGAGGCTGCTTTTTGTCCTAATGCTTTTAACCCTCTCTAATCTGGCTTCCAACCCTATTCCCCCAAAACTGCTTCCTCCCAGGTTAAAAGTGACCTCCTTCCTGCCCCAGTGAATGGCCTTGTCTCAGAACACCTTCTGAGCTCAGCAGACACTGGCATGGTGGTTACTAGTCTACCCAGCTCTTTCTCCACTGGGTGGTGGAATCGGGCTGCTTTTTCTTCTCCTGGCTAGGCTCTTACGCTGATCCTGCCTCCCAAGTGTTCTTCTCTTGCCCCTTGGCGATCACATGGCTTTATCACAGGGATTTGTTTTTCTATCTTTGTGCTGTCTGTTCCCAACTCTGCCCAGCCTGTCATAGCTCTCTGACCCACTCTTACAGCCCAGTTTCACTTCCAGACCTCAGCTGTGCAGAACCAAGTCTGTTGCCTCCCTCAGCACCTTTCCCACCTCTTATGTTCACCATGGCTATGGAGAATGATCAGGGTCATCCATGTGGCTCCTCTCTGCCTCCCTCTGCTCACCTGGTCGGTGGGTTGTATCTTGGTCCCCAGTCCGGTATGGGCCCTACTGACCTCATGGCCAGAGTACTGCATGATCCATCCGCTGGGCAGTCTGCCCACCTCAGGTGGCTCTCCTCCTTCCAGCTCCTGATGGGCCTGATTCCCTGTTACCTCTAGCATCAAATACAAGTCTTTTTGGCCTTCAAAGCCCTTTATCTCAGAGACTGTTCCCCATCTTGCCAGCTTTCTCACACCTGACTGCCTTGTACTCTCCAGTTCCCCACACAGGACATTCCTTCTCTCCTCTCAATGTTTTCCCTGGCTGTCCCCCATTCTCTTCATCATCTCTGCCTTCTGGCTTCTTCCCGTTTTTTACAGGAAGTCTTTCCCAAGTTTCCTTCTCTTAATTGCTTCCTAGTTTGTACAAATTTATTGTCTTCTCATTAAATTGTGAGCTCCTTGTGGGCAGGACTGTCTGTTACCTTTCTGTGTGCCCGGTGTGTTCTGAACAAGTCCTAATGTGCAGCTGTTGTTCACTTGTTTTTCAGTTGTGTCCAGCTCTTCAGGATCCCATTCAGGGTAACAATTGGTAAAAGATGCTTTTCCAACTCATTTTACAGAAGAGATAACTGAGGCAAACAGGATTAAGTGCCTTGCCTAGGGTCACACGACTAGTATGTGTTATGGAAATGAGTTCCTGATTCCAAGCCCAGCACTCTATCCACTGTGCCCATCTAGATGTCCCAGGCACATAGTAAGAGCTTAGTAAATATTAACTGACTGAGAGGTCTAATTGGAAGGAACATGTGCTAATAATAGAATTGAGGCTGGTGGGCACAGTGAAAGTGCAGGGCAAAGTAAGTTAGAGACTGGAAAGGTAGGGATAAGATGGAATGGACCTAGCTAGGAATTTTCTCTTTCATTTATGCCTGAGGCTCTGCTCATGGGCTGGATCCAAGGGGTGATTGATCTAGAGTTTGGGGCACTAATTTGTTTTGGATGGCTGAAGGACTTTTGTTTTTTCTTCATCCTTTTCATTGTTCAAATGAATTACCTCAAATGAGCTTCTCCAGGATCCTCCTACACAAAGGTCTTTAAATAAATCCTGGATAATTCAACCACTCTTTTTAGGTAGGTTGCAGAAGGGATTCTTGTTTGCGTTTAGATCGGACTAGATTATCTAACATGTTCCTCCCAACTCTGTGATTCTGTACAGTATACTATACACATCCCTCCTATAGCTAATCCTTCAATTTACATTGAAATTTGAGATGTGCATTCTCTGAGGTTTGAGTTCCCCTGTACCTAGTTACTTCTACTACTTTAGCTCATACACCCATGATTAATGAATGGTTTCCCATTAACAATCAGTAAACTTAATTAGCTTTTAGCAAAGGCATTTACTAAGATGGTACAGTAAGAGTAGCTCATATAAAATATTGCCAAGAGCTTAATTTACCATGAATACACAGCATTCTTGGGGAGAATGGGCTCAGATCTAAAATATTAGGGTAGTGAGGCATATATGGAGTATCTTTTGATGAACAAGGTTAACCCACAACTTCTGATAATTTAGGGCCTGAAGTTAATTCCTTTTGTGTACAGGGGCAAACTCACATGGGTTTCTAGGGTCTGCCACTTTGTTGAATCTGTAGCCAGCACTTTTGTCTGGTAACAGTCACGATATTTGAACCTGCCTTCTCTCTCAGGTGAATAGTGCATCTTGTTCTGTGTTTGTATTAACTGAGGTAGAAAATTTCCTCTCATACCCATATAATGTATCATGTTACACTTGAAGTCATTATTGATACAGTGTTAAATGTTCAAACCATTATATCAGAGAATATCCACTTGTGAAAATGATTGTAGAATTTCTTTTAGTGAGCTTTCTAGAAGAAATAATTATTGTAGGTTTAAACCAGATTATCTTTTTATTATTGGTAATCATAGCATTGCCATTAAAAGAATGTTGATCATATGTGTTTGTAGTACACAATTTAATTTTGTAAACTTTATGCTTCATTTAGGAAGGGAAACTTGAAAAAGGAGATTATAGCATAAGCATTTTATATCAAAAACTGAATACAAAGATAATAAAAGGAAATAATAGCATTAATACACTAGATTTGCTAAATTTCTCCATTTTTCACATTTTGAGATTTGCAGAGATTAATTTGCTTAGCTCTGCACTCACCTAATGATGGGGTTTGAACCAGGGAATCTGGTCTCTAAATCCAGTATTCTCTCCACTATCATGGGGTGAAAATTCTGTAGCTGCCTTTATTACTGTAGTAAATGGAATTCAATTAGGAATGTTTGGAATTGTCAGGGATTTGAGAAAAGGTATGAGATACAATATATAGCAAAAAAAAAATTTAAATGCTCATTTGGATGACATGGACAGAATATCTCAAGAGAGGAAGTAAACTGATGTTTAAAACAACTAGCACCAACATTTGAAGAAATGTATGATCACTACATGCATTCTAGTGAAGCAGAGAAAATCAGAGATAATACTTTTGATAAAGGAGATTGAGGTCTTTTTAAACGTAAAACTAACTATTCAATCAATTATCCTTGTGTGAATATAGGAAAAGTTCACCAAAAATCCTATATAATTCAATTTAGGAAGACCTTGAATTTAATTCTAGATGAGAATACGCCTACTTCTGTTGTTCAAGTTTCTCAAGTTAGTGACATTTGTTCCTTCTTTCTACTAAGAAATAAATGTCAGTAACAAAATTAGTCAGCTTCCCATTCACAGTATCCTATCATAGGACCCAGGAATCTCATCACTTATGCCTCTTCTTCACTCAGGAGCAATTGAACTTGCTTAGGTTCAGTGTGCCTTTTGAAAGCCTCTGAGGCCAAGGATCTCTTCAAAATGAGAAGGATAAAAGAAGTCAGAGGTTAACCAGCCTTGGTCCTGTAATTGTAGATTAACTTGGCATTCTTTCTTTTTTGTGTTTGCCTTGACCTCTGAGGCTTTTCCTGACCCATTAATCTTTGCTTGCTTTTCCCCATGCTCAGGCTCTTGCCTTTTCTGATGTATTTTATAACACTTGTCTCAATTTTTTTTTCAGAATATTTCTTAAATTCTGACTTAACCATTTGGTCATATTTAGGATTTTTTTCCCCATAAGCCTTCTTTAGAGAACCTGTTTATATTATCATGCCTTCCAACTTTTTCAGTACCCCATTCTTTAATTCCAGCAAGTGCTATTTTAATATATTGCATATTGTCTTAATGGGAGAAACCTTGACCTTCCAGGTTTGTCTCTTTTCCAGTGAAGAATGTGTGTCCTCTCTCTCTCCCTGAGCTATTATTTATATAGCTTTACTATATTATCTTGACACTGCATTGTAATCTTTCAGGTCTTGCACCAGGATATTTGCTTCATTTTGGCAAGATATGAAGGGGTTGCTATAAGATTTCATGAACTTGTGTTACTGGCCAAGTTTTTATGCCATGTTCTTAGGTTACTGCAGCTACTGCCCACCCAAACGTTAGGAGAAAGCCTCTCTTTGGAGTCATAGCTGGAGTCCACAATAACCCCTATTCCTCTTTGGAATTTGTGTTGAGATTTATCCTTTTTTGAGTTTATAATTTTTAATGTTATTTTATAATTATAATGGGAATTATATTTAATTAAAAATTCCCTCAACAAAAATTATATTTAATAATTATAATATTCTCTAGTAATTACCATATTATGCATTCAGAAACTTTTGTCCTGTCTTTGCAGATAGTGCACATCTAGCTATATAGTATAGTACACATGGAGTCAGAAGACCTGAGTTTGAATTTTGACTGTGCTTCTTAATTCTCTCTGTGATTTTAGGTCTTCTAGCCTCAGTTTCTTTCACCACACGGATTGCAATGGATGATTTCCCAAGGTTATTTACAATTTTGTAAAATATTTCATGGAGTTAGTTAACTTGTTAATGGAATTATCTACTTTACTCCTGCATAGTTGCTACTGAGTGTTCTTCTTATAACTTCTCTTACTATATCCTCTAGAATAGGGATCCATATCCTTTTAGAATTTTGTCCTGGACTATTTTAGCATTTTGTTGAAAACCATGAACCTCTTCTTAAAATGTTGTTGAATGTATAATATAAAAAAATTAATTAATTGATATTGGAATATTTTTTAAAAGTTCAGAGACCCTAGGTTAAGAACACTTAAAACACTGTTTCCACTTTTTACTTTACACATTTCAAAGATCCTGATAGCTATGTGATCTTTGACCACACTACACTCCGTGTCTGACCAAGATCATGGACCAGATCCTTTAGCAGTGCTCCTTAGGTCACAGGCTCTTGGGATTTCTGGAGGACTAGCTTGTAAGATATCTGATCCCCCAGACCTCTCATCTTTCATGGACTTTTCCTGTGAACTGCCAAGAATGTGCCCGTTATAGGTTCTATCTTGGCACATTCCCCATAGCTTCCAAACCCTCTCTTTGCTCTACCACTGAGAGTAGAGGCTGCCACCTTGCATGGTCTACCCTGGGGTGGACCCACTCAGCTGGGGAAGATCTCCCAGGCCTTTGAAGATCGAGCCCAGTGCTGCTGCTGAGGGAGATAGAAGGTGGCTGTCCCTTGATCACCACTTGGTAGATAGATTTCAAAAAACAAACACTGACTTTTTTCAGGTATGTCACAGGTTTCTCTTGTTTTTAAATTTGCTGTTCTGACTCACTGTAGCTGGTATTCTCTCTCTTACTTAGAATCTTTCCACTGTCCAAGTTGGCCCTTCCTGAATGCTTTTAATCATAGAATAGAGAGGAGAAATTTTAGATCTAACAAACTCAAAATTTAAAGAGAATCTAGGGATGCCTTGAGTAGACTAAGGACTGGCAAAGAGGATTCAATCTTGGAAGGGTAAACAAAGGCACTGCTCCAGAGAAAGATCAGGATTTCCTTTGTAATTTCTGGATAGTCTGGGTTCCAGAAAAAGCCAAGGGCTCCTTCTGAGTTGGAGGGCCAGTTAGATAACCTCCCGATAACCCTATCACCTCTCCCAAACAGGGCCAAGGTAGAATTGCAGTTGCTTTACTCTTCTGTTGCTTATCACAGTCCTTTGGGCCCAGAGCTCTTTACACATAATAACAAGGATGATCAGGCAAGAGGGAAACAATAACTCCCCCCCACACCTTGTTTTAGGACCATAGATAATTTTTGAACTTCTTTCCCAGATCTCTTCATGCCTTAACCTTAGAAACATGTCTGTGCCTCATGCTTATGTCTAAGAGATTGCCTGCTCTGGTATATAGTGCTTTTCTTTTTAAACTTTTCTAGAACTTTCAGGCTTTTGACTTAACTCACCTTACCCTGAAACAGCTTCCCAACTGTATTTGAATTTCTAGTGTCATAGCTGGAGTCCACAATAATCCCTATCCTGATACCTTTGGTCACACCATAACATAACACTAAGACATTTATCTCAGTAGAAAATAATAGATGTTTATATTGTGAATACATATCTTTCAGTAGATGACTTAGTTGTTTTGCTATGTCCCCAAATTGAGCTAGTTTTTTACCATATATAAGAATTATGGTTGGAACTAGTTAGGGTTTGATATATCTTTAAGAATCAAAAGCATAATCAAGATGAGTCCTTTCAGATGAGAGGGGAAGTGATTGAGCAAATAAATGAATTTAAAATCATTGTAAATTGGTCATGTAGCAGCGCCAAAATTTTTTTCAAAGCAAATGTAGCAAGAGAAGTGTGTTACTGTATATGATATGGTGCCATTAAGTGCTTATGTGAAGACAAAATGCTGGATGGTGTGGATTCAGAGAAGAATAGTATAGATCCTGCTCTCAGGGAACTTAGAGTTAAATAGGAGAAATGGCAAGTATGACTACAACTGTAATGTAAAGGAGAGTGAGATGGGGGTAAATGGAGAGGGCCAAAGTCTCAAGAGAAGGAAAGGGCATTTGCAGATGAAGAGGCCTGAGGGGAGAGAGAGGCTGTGTCTGATGAAGAAAAGGGGGATATTTAACAGATGGGCGTGGCACATGCAAAGCCTGCTGAGGCAGGAAAGGAAGTGGGCATGTGCCGCGGAGTGGTCCTGCAAGGGCATACCCGAGCCACAATGGGCAGAGCCTAGGATGCCTGGATCAGGAGTGTTTTTTTCTAGCAGTGGATAAAAAGTTGAATGTGACATTAGCGAGATCTGAATCTGATTTTTAGTAGATTCAGATCTCGCTAATGCCACATTCAACTAAACATCACATCAACATTCTGTGATGGGTAAGTTTCCTGACATCTCTGAGCCTCAGTTTGTCTCTAAATAGGTAAAAACGAGTATTTTTAAATTCTACCTCAGA
>JAJPUD010016637.1:0-33467 GCA_023553655.1 Myrmecobius fasciatus
TTTTTTTTTTTTAAATTTTGAGTTTCCAATTCTCTCCCTCCTTCTCCCTGTTACCTGCCCATGGAGAAGGCAAACAATATGATATCAATTATACGTGTGACCTTTGCAAAATTTTGCAAAGGTCAATGTAGAAAAATTACTCATTTGTTCTGTAAATAAAAGCTTTAATAAACAAAAAAATTATACTTGTGAAATCATGCAAAATATTTCCATATTAGCCATTTTGGGGGGGAAAAAAAAGCAAAGTAAAAAAATTATGCTGTTTTTGACTCAAGGTTCATCAGATCTTTCCCAGCAGGTGAATAGCATTTTCAGCAAGAGTCCTTCAGGACTGTTTTGAAACACTGTATTGATCAGAGAAGCGAAGTCTTTCACCGTTGATAATCATTACAATACTGCTGTTACTGTGTACAATGTTCTCTTGGTTCTACTCATTTCATTTTTTCATCAGGTCATATAAGTCTCCCAGTTGGGAAAGGTCTTGCCCAAGAGTAAGGCACAAGTTAAGGGTTAGGAAATCTACTCAATCATCCATGTCCTTCAGAGACTGACTTTTTAAAAGGTCTGGGCCTGAAATGAGGAAACAAAGGAGCAAAAGCCTGGATCCTAAATTAATAACTGGTTATCAGTGAGACAAAATTCATCCCACAAAAGGCAAAGGAGTCCGAGTTGAGTTGAAAACAGTAAAGTTTTATTAGATGGAAAACCAAACAAACACTAGTGCTGAGGCACCCCAGGACCAGATACAAAGGAGCCCCCAGCCCGAGAGGTTTATGCTTGAAAACCACAAAGGGGAAGCATGAGGAAGAGTTAGGGTCAAGAAAGGACAGGTAGGACACAGAAAGACAATGTTTTACTGTTACAATTGACCGCAAGGCCGGTCTGGGCCAACTTGGGGTACATAGCTCATCAAAGTCAGCAGTAAACACCAGCAAAGGCTTCTGGAAGTGAGCAGGACTTGGGCCACTGCATGCTCTTGACTGGCTCCTTTCAGCAAACAGGTTCACTCTGTGTTCAGGGCACCTTCCTGGAAAGGGAAATACAGACAAAATAGACATTAATCTCAGGGGTACTCTCAGAATAGTAAAATAAAACTTTCTCTCAAATTTCCACTTGAAATTTCTTTCGTCCTGGATGCTCTTTCTTTAAAAAGTGTCTTGATTAACTGATTCTTGGTTTCCAGGGAGGATTCCCAAGGGGGTGTGGGTAAAGGTAAGGACAGTTATTTGGGGCCTGTGTCTTATCCCATGAAAGACCAGTGGAAGAGAATTCAGTGGTCTAGAGATGTGGAGGGGGTCATCTTGCCTGGATGGAAGGGGAGGATGGGGGAGAGAAGCTCATTTCAAAAAGCCCTGATGAACAGATTCCTAAGTGACAAGCACTGGGTTAGGACACTGAGCACCCAAAGACTTCATTAAAGTCTTTACCCTCAAGGAGCATGGGGAGATTCATCATGGACAGAGACGATTTCAAAGCTTGGAGCTTGAAGAGTAAGGATGAAGGAGGGATTTACATGACAGATGATAGGAGAAGAGACAGGAAAGGAGCTAGGAGGGAGTGTCTTAGAGACAGCCATTCCCCTGCTGACTTCTTCCTTCTCCTGAAAACCACAACATGGGCATCTTAACTTTCTTTAAATCAGAAGATCACTTGGCTGTCTCATTTACCTCTTGTTTTGGGTCGAGATCTTGTAGCTGGATCAGGGTATGGCCCTGGTGAAGGATGGAGTATCTGCACACCTTGCAGATTTTCTCATTATCTTCTCTACAGAATAAGCTCAAGCGCTCCTCATGCTTGGGGCACCATCCCTCTAGGAGGGCCTGGGACTGGGACTGCTCGAGGAACGGCTTTAGCTGCTTGGCCACCTGTACCATGCTCTGCATCTTCCAGTTGGTATAGTGCTGTGAAGGCTGGGATTTTGAAGGGAGGCAATTCCGGCAGAAGATGTCCCCAGAATCGTCTGTTATAGGGTCTCTGAAGTAGTCTTCACAGACTGGGCAGGTCAGGAGGTCCTGTAGGTTCTTGAAGAGTCTCCATTCAGTCTTAGCTCCTATTTGACAAAGAAGCCACAATGAGAATAAGAATCAGCACCACAAACAGCTCCCCTTTCAATTGTGCTTTTACCTGTATTCAAAACCCAGGGATGGAGGAGGGGTACAATGCATGAGTGCCATGGCTCACAACCCAAAAAGTGAGGTTCTGGGAGGACCAGGACTGGTGCCCTCACTCCCACCCCCAACCCCCCCCCCTCACCCTCACTAGTGTTATCTCAGCAGAAGAAGGGATAGGACTCCCACAGGGAGATGAGGTACTGAGATGAAAGAAGGGGAAGATCAGCCAGACCAAGCCCTTCATCAGTCAGAAGGGGAAAACTGAGATGTACCCTATGGAGGTGACTTCCCTAAAGTCCCTCATCTAGTAACTTTAGGAGCTAGCCATGCTCCCAGGACTCCTGGATCCAGAAGTCACACAGGGTCTGTACAGGCTGTCTCATAGAGTGGGATGAGCACTAGAAGCAGGAGCTTGGAGGACTATTCCTTGTCACCTCAAAGCATCTATTCTCTCTGGACTCCCTGATCTCATTTCTCTGTGTGTGTGCATTTGCTCTTTATTCTCACTGACTGCACTTCAAGGCCCCTGCCACACTTCCTTTCCTGGTATAAAATGAGCTCCTGATGGTCCAATTTTGCATGAAGCCAAAGCCCCAAGGGATTCTTGGATGTGAGGTTCAGCTAAGGAATAGGGCTCTCAAGTCTCTCAACTTAGATATGAGTCTAAAACTGGAACCCAGGAAGGCCCTAATCCACAGGAAATTCTCCCTGCTGGTACTTACCTTCCTCAACAGGAGTGTCTCTGTTCTCCATATCCCTTCAAAGGCTGAGTTCCTCTTCTCTACGCTGCTGCCTTGGCTGGGTTCTAACTCCAGGAAGGTCTTCCTCCCAGGTTCTGGCTCTCTGGCTCCTTTGAAATTTATCTGCAAATCAGTCTCTAGCCACTCCTCTGACCACAGAAATTCTCACCTGTGGGAAGTATGAACTCTGGGAAATCACACCTTCTCTGAAGCTCAAAGTAGGATTCTTAAACAAAGAACAAATAGGGGTTAGTATAAAAGATAAAATAAGTAGCTTTGACTGCTTGAAAAGCATTAATGCATCTGAGGGGCAGAATGGAAGAAGAGGGGGGGAAATCTTTTGCACAGAATTTCTTTGACAAGGGTTTGGTATCCAAGACATATAAAGAATTAATAAATATATGTAAAACTAATGGCCATTTCCCAAAGGATAAAAAGTCAAAGGATATGAACAAACAATTCTCTTTTTTTGACATGTAATAGGTAAAATTTAATTACATTTAACAAATAATTTGAAAGACTCAGTGTCCCTTTTAAATATTCCTTTTAAAAAAAATTTAAAGCTTTTTATTTTTCAAAACATGCAGATAATTTGACACCATTGACCCTTGCATAGTCTTGTGTTTGGGATTTTCCCCTCTTTCTCCCCACCGCCTCCCCTAGATGGCAAGCAATTCAATATATGTTAAATACGGAACAATTCTCAAAAAGAACTGCAAAGTATTTATAAAATGAAAACATGTTCCAAATCACTAATAAGAGAAATGCAAATCAGAACAATCCTGTGATTTCACCAAACACTCAATCATGCCCCACTCTTCCTGACCTGAACTGGATTTTTTTTTTTTTTTGGCAAAGATACTGGGATGATTTACTATTTCCTTCTCTAGTTCCTTTTGCAGAGGAAACTGAGGCTTAAGTGACTTCCTTTTTAAAAGGCCATATTTGAATTACAAATTGGCAAAAATATTTTTAAAAAATCTAGTCAATGTTAGAGGCAATATATGAGAAGATAGACACTCTAATACATTGTTGGTGGAGCTGTGAAATGGTACATTTTGGAAAGCGATTTGGAATTAAAGTGGCTAAAAAGTGCACACCCTTTGAACCAGAGCCTCCATTGTTGGGCTTATACCCCAAGGAAGCCATTACTAAGAAAATAAGTCTCTCTATATAGACTCCAAAAATTTACAGCAGCACTTTTGTCACAGCTAAGAACTGACAAGGCAGATACCCAGCAGTTTACAGAACAGCTAAACATTGCCCCTCTTTTTTGTATCCCTTAACAAAGGGGCTGAATAAGTGCCTTTGTGATTATCACTTCTTCAGCCACTGGAGAAGGATTTATAAAGCACCTACTAAGTGCTAAGCGCTTGCTAAGTAGTAGGGACATAAAGGGGCAGTTTACACTCTAATAAAAGGTCTCCAAAGCTTTCTTTTTTGTTTGTTTTTTGACAAAAGAAACGGTGGCCTGGCTATGTTACTTGCACATAAACATGTCCGACCTTCAACAATTCGGGGTTCGCGTTCCCTCCAAAGCTGGACTGGCAGACCTGGTGAATACCGGCAGTCTGCGCATGCTCAGTCATCCCCACCCGCCCAGCCCTAGGCACTCCATATCCCTGGGGGTAAATGGCAAACTTTTAAAGCAGAGCTCACACTCAGTTTCCTCACAGAGATCCGGACCCCACTCCAAGCTCTTCTCTCCCCGCCACCATCACTGCTCTCCCACAAGAGCCGGGTCCCTTCCAAGGACGGTTTCTACACTCACCAGCAAAGTCTTGGAGCTGAGTCTAGGAATGGCTGTCAACAAGCAGCACAGGTGTATATATACCAAAAATAGGGTGGGCCGTGATCTCTGGGCCAATCAGAGTCGTCACCGCCCACTGCAGCCCACCAATCAGAGCGCTAGCTTGCCAGGCTTTCTTTCACCTTAATTCAAGCCTTGGAGTTTCTTGTGGGCTCCGGCTTCACACCTCAGAAGCGTTCTTTATCTTCTGCAACTCATGACCCATCCCGGCTCCCCCACCTCTCCTTCCTTGCCTCAGTGGCCCCAAGATGCCTCTAATCGGCCTGACGGACCTCAGGATCCATCTGGACGGGCCGAGCCAGCCTCTGCAGGGCAGCGGACCTCGGACCTGCCTTCCGGCAGGAGATTGGATTCTCCCTGGATTTTTCCGGATCCTAGGCTGAAAAATTCCCCTATAAATGGAGGTCACATGGGAGACCCCTGAGGGGACCAAAAGGAGAGCTAGACTGGAAATCGCTGACTACCGGGAATTGGACCCGGTACTCCCTTACTCTGGCCCTCCCCTCATTGACAAGGCAAGCAATTTGATATAAGCTACACATGTGCAGTCCTACAAACACTTTTCCATATCAGTCATGGGGTGAAAGAAAACGCAAAATCCCGCCCCCAATACAAACAAGAAAAATGAAGTTTTCAAAATATCTGCTTCCATCTACATCCATACCCCATCGGTTCTTTCTCTGCAGATTTTTTATGATAAGTCCTTTGGAATTGTCTTGTATTTTTGAATTGATGAGAAGAATTATCATTCACAGCTTATCATCCTCTCATTTAGCTGTTACTGTGTACAACGTTTTCTTGGTTCTGCTCACTTCCTGTTCCATCAGTTCATGTAAGCCTTCCTAGATCTTTTTTCCCCTTTCCTGAAACCATTCCCTCTCATCCTTCTTAAAGCACAATAGTATTCAATCACAATAACATACCACAACTTCAGCCATTCCAATTGATGGATATCCTCTCAATTTCCAATTCTGTACCACAAATAAAAGAGCTACTATCAATATTTTTATGCAAATAGGTGCTTTTCCATTAAAAAAAATCTCTTTGGAACACAGAAGTGATATTGCTGGATCAAAGAGTATACATAGTTTTATAATCCTTTGGGAATAGTTGCAAACTGTTCTGCACAATGGTTGGATCAGTTCACAATTTCACCCACAATGCCTCAAATTTCCCAAATCCCCTCCAACATTTTTCATTTTCCTCTTCTGTCATATTAACCAATCTGATAGGTGTGAGGTAGTACCTCAAAGTTGTTTTACCTTGCATTTCTCTAATCAATAATGATTTAAATAATTTTATATCTATCTATCTAGATAGCTTTGATTATTTTTAAAACTGCCTGTTCTTATTCTTTGACCATTTATCAATGGGGGAATGGCTTTCATTTTTTATCAACTTGATTTAATCCTCTATATATGTGATAATGAGCATCCTTGTTTCATCCCTGTGATCTTACTGGGAATACATCCACCTTTCCTCCCTTACAAATAATGTTTGCTGTAGGTTTTACATAGACACTGCTTATTATTTTAAGGAAAACTCACTTTATCCCTACAATCTCTAGTGTTTTTAATAAGAATGGTGCTGTGTTTTGTCAAAAGTCTCTCCCACATTTATTGAGATTATCATATGATTTCTGTTGGTTTTGTTATTGATATAGTTTATTATGGTAATAGAAATTTCTCCTTTGAATTTCAAAATTTCTAATTTGGTATTTAATTGGGGTTTTTTCATTTATTCTTTTCCCAGCTTTTTTAGTTGCATGCCTAATTCATTGATCTTTTTCCCCCCTCTATTTTTGTAGCTATTTAAAGATATAAAATTTCCCTAAGGATTACTTTGGCTGCATTCCATAGGTTTTGACATATTGTCTCATTATTGTCATTTTCTTGGATGAAATTATGGATTGTTTATGTAATTTGCTGTTTGACCCACTCATTTTTTAGAATTAGATTATTTCATTTTGATTTGGTTCTTCGTCTATCTTTCCCTGGCCCTTCATTAAATATAATTTGTATTGTGTTGTGGTGTTTAAAAGGAAGCATTTAGTATTTCTGCCCTTTTGCATTTGATTGTGAGGTTTTTATGCCCTAAAATATGGTCAATTTTTGTGTAGGTGCCATCTACTACTCAGAAAAATGTGTATTCCTTTCTGTCCCTATTCAATTTTTTCTAGAGGTCTATCATTTCCACATTTTCTAGGATCTATTAACCTCCCTAGTTTCTTTCTTGTTTGTTTTGCGATTAGATTTGTCTGATTCTGAGAGGGAAAAGTTGAGGTCCTCCACTGGAACAGTTTTGCTGTCTATTTCTTCTCGTTAACTAGTTTAAAATTTTCTTTAGGAATTTGCCTGCTCTACTACTTGGTGCATACACCTTTAGTATCATTACTACTTCATTATTTATAGTACCCTTTATCAAGATGTACTTTCCCCTCTTTATCTCTTTTAATAAGATCTATTTTTGCTTTTGCTTTGCCTGAGATCAGAATTGCTACTGCTGCTTTTTTTTAACTTCAACTGAAGCATAATAAATCCTGTTCTAGCCTTTTACCTTTCCTCTGTATGTGTCTCTCTATGTAAAATATGTTTTTTGTAAATAACAAATTGTAGGATTCTGTTTTTTAGTCCACTCTGCTCTTTGCTGCGGTTTTATGGGAGAGTCCATTCTATTCACATTAACATTAACAGCTCTATATTTCCCTCCATCCTATTTTTACCTCTCTATATACTTTTGTTCCAGCTTTCCACCCTGTCCTCATTCGTGTTTTTTTAACTCATCCTACCCACTACTTTATCTTGTATTACCCCCCCCCTTTCTCTTACTAGTGTTTTTTAATTTACCCCACCCACTACTTTATCTCTTTTCAACCCTTCCCTTTCTCTTACTAGTGTTTTTTTAACCCACTCCAACACTACCTTATCTTCTGTCAGCCCTTCCCTCCTTCTCTTACCTTTTTCCCTAGTGTTTTTGCCCTCCCTTCTATCCCGTCCCTTCCTTTTCTCTTTCTCCTACTTCTTTGTGGGGTTAGATAAATTTCTATACCCAACTGAATGGTTTTATTATTCCCTCTTTGCAGGGGTCCAGCCTCTGCAGGGTCTGGGGAAACTGAGGTAGGAAGAATAGGATCAGTGTCAAAGGAAGACAGGAGTTAGTGGTGCAGCTTGAATGAGGAACGGATGGAAGAGATGCTGCTGCTTTTGCTGCTGCTGCTTCTCCCCTCAGACTCTCTCGGGATTTTATTTGTATACTAAACAATGGTTACACACTTTTCTGATTCCATATACATTTCCTTAGGTCAACATGGTTTGTAGATATGTATCAGATTTGCAGTTTACATTTTCCCAGATAATTAACTCAGTGACATTTCTCTGTTTGGTGCTTAGTTCGAAGATTCCTTCTAACTTATTGACCCTTATGGATGACTCTATTTGACATTTGAGTAAATGCTAACTATTAATTATCTTACTTCATGGTTAAATACTGATTATTAACTACATAACTATATTACTTAAATGCTAACTATTGACTATCATACTTCATGGTTAAATGCTAGCTATTAACGATCTTACTTAATGGCTAATAATAAAAGGTGAATGTTAGTGACTTTTGCTAGTTTACTTATGTATTCTTTGTTAGCATATGCTCCTCCTAACTACCCTAAAACAGAGAAAGTTCTTAGAAGTTATAAGTGTCATCCTCTCAAGGTAGAAATGTAAACAATTTAACCTTATTGAATTCCTTAGGATTTCTTTTTCCTGTTTATTTTTACTTTTTTTGAATTTTATATTTGAAAGTCAAAATTTGTATTCAGTTCTGGTCTTTTCATCAAAAATGATTTAAAATCCCTTAGGTTTTTGAATATCCATTTCCTACTGGAAGAATTATGTTTAGTTTTAATGGGAAGATGATTTTTTTGTGTTGGGATCCTAGTTTCTTCACTTTCCATAATACTATATTCCAAATCCTCTGTTCCTTTAATCTGGAAATGGCTAAATCTTGTGTCATCCTGATTGTGGCTCCATGATATTTGAATGGGTTCTTTCTGGCTTCTTGCAACATTTTATCCTTGAGCTGGGAGCTCTGGAATTTGGCTATAATATTCCTGGGAGATTTAATTTTTGGATCTAATTCAGGAAGTAATTGGTCAAAACTTCCAATTTCTATTTCATCTTGTTATTCTAAGATATGTGTGTAGTTTTCCTTTATAATTGTTTGAAATACAGTATTTAGTTTTTTGTTTGTTTGTTTCTTTTTTTGTTTTTTACCATGGCTTTCAGGTCAACAATTCTTAAATTATCTCTGATTTATTTTCTACATCAGTTCTTTTTCTGATGATATTTTTCACATTTCCTCATATTTTTTTTTTCATTTTGACTTTATTTTATTGTTTCTTAATTTCATGGAGTCATTAGCTTCCAATTACCCAATTCAAATTTTTAAAGAATTATTTTTGGGGCAGCTAGATGGCACAGTGGTTAGAGCACCAGCCCGAAGTCAGGAAGACCTGACTTCAAATTTGGTCTCAGACACTTCACACTTCCTGGCTGTGTGACCCTGGGCAAGTCACTTTACCCCAATTGCCTCAGCCAAAAAAAGAAAAAAAGAAGAAGAAGAATTATTTTCTATATTGAACTTTAGTGCTTCCTTTTCCATTTGGTCAAGTTTACTGTTTAAGTCATTCTTCTCTTTATTGGTGGTTGTTGTTTTTGTGCCTCTTTTACCATTTTGCATATTCTGTTTTTTTAAGTTACTATTTTCTTTAGTAGGTGTGTATGTTTGTATCTGTTTTTGTTTGTTTGTTTGGAGTTTTGAAGGGCTTAAGTGGCTTGCTTAGGGTCAAGCAACTAGGAAGTGTTAAGTATCTGAGGCTAGATTTGAACTCAGGTCCTCCTGACTTCAGGGCTGGTGTGCCACCTAGCTGCCCTGATCTGTGTGTTCTTTACCAAAGAACTGACTCTTTTTTGCTGTGATTTTCTTGCATCACATTTCTTTGCCCAATTTTCCCTCTCCAATAAGTTCTCAAATCTTGCCATTGTTTGTTTCCATTCTATTTTTCACATTCATCCCCTTGTCTTCATTCCCAGGTCACAAACCTAGTTGAAGCTCTGGTTATCTTTGTGCTGGATTCTCTTCTTTCTCACTCAGCTCTTTCCTCTCCTCTCCACATAGGGGCCAACATGCTTTTTTTAAAGGGCAGGGTTTATTTTTCTTTTTTATTACCATATCCCTTCCCTACTCACCAAATTCCAGGGGCTTCCCATAACATCTAGCAATAAATATGACCCATCACCTTGGTCATTTTAGGTCCCTTAAGAGCTAATTCCAACTTTCCTTTCCAGCTTTACTACGGTTAGATCCTCACCACACGTTCTAGGCAAACCTTGTCGGTCATTTTAATTTTCCTCATTGATCGTGCTCTACCTCCCATGTCTCTGTCCTTCCAGTACATGCCCTGCTATCTTTGTTCTCCTTTTCTTACAATCCTTAATTTCTTTTGGTAAAGACATAAAAAGATCTAATCCTGAATGAGCAGTAAGTTTTTCCTGTAAGGAGGCAGAAGGTGACTTCATATATATAAATTTTAAGATTAAAGGACTTTTAGTGATTATTTTGGCAGACCTTATTGACAGCAGGTATCTATGAATGATCCCATCCTGCCTTTCCAGTTATTTTCCACCTTGCTCCTCCCCTATTCCCCACTCCAGATACTCTATGAGCCAGGGACAATAAGCCCTTCACTATTTCTCTCCTGGTGCCCATCCTTACCACCTCAGGCCTGGGCTACTCTAACAGCCTGCCATTACAGGCCATCTGCCACAGGGGCCTCCATAACCTTAATTCCCATTCTTCTTAACTGCCTCTCCTTCAGTTTCCAGCCTCATTATTTCACCAAAACGACCCTCTTCACACTGTCAGTGCTCTCTTAATTGCCCAATCCAGGGCCTTTTCTCAGTCTTCAGCCTCTCCCCCTCCCTGGTGCAAGCCCTCATCAGCAGATATTTGACCTAGTGCAGTGACCTCCTGGTGTAGCTGCCCCAGTTCAGTCCATTCTCCATTCAGCCACCAAAGTCATTCTCCTAAAGTGTTGTCCCATCATATCACCTCCCTACTTACCCCCCCCCCAAAAAAAAATCTTAACCCAAAGCCTGCTGGAGAATTCTCTCCTGACTCCAGGCTCAAACACAAAACCTTCTGTTTAGCATTCAAATCCCTTCAAGAGTTAACAGTGTTCTCACACATTATCCTCTGCCTTATAGAGTCCTTGAACAAGTCACTCCCTCTCTTGGCCCCGGCATTGCCACTGAGTGTTCCTCCTGCCTTGACACTTCTGTCTAAACTCCTGCCTTGTCTTGCTTTGTTCAAATCCAACCCAAACCCCCTTGGTCTCCATGCTGTCTTTCCTTTAGCCTTCCTTAGTTCTAGTGGCTTCTTCCTGTTAATTATCTGCACTGTCTCTTTTATATATTTTATTTGTAAGTAGTTCTTCACATGTTGTCTTTCCTGGTAGCTTAGCATCTTTTTGATGGCAGGCTGTTCCCCCTCCTCCTTTTTTTTGTGGTATTTTCAGTGTGCTTGGTATCTAGTAGGTGCTTAATAAATGCTTATCAACTCTGTGGTTATATTGCAAACCTCTGGGTGACATCATGTATTTGGGAAAAGAAGTCTAAATGATAGGTCTCTACTTCCTTCAACAGAAGAAAAGGACTCGATTTTATTTTGGTTAATGGAATTGTTTCCTTTTTTAATAAGTTTTTAAAACTTTTTATCCATTTTTCAAAAGAGATGCAAAGATAGTTTTCAATATCCACCCTTGCAGTTCCCCAATTTTACTCCCTCCCTTCTCATCTCCCTTTCCCCTAGAGAGCAATGAATCCAGTGCAGGTTAAACACATGCAATGGCTTCCCTACCTGGAGTAGTATTCATATAATGTAGTATAATGTATTTTCGCCATGCTGCCTGGATGGTTTCCTAATAGAAATCTTTTCTCTGCGCCCTTAGAAATTCTAAAAAATGGATTTGTAATCTCTTTCCGTATCCCTCTCCTCTTTGTCTCCGTCCCCTTGGCGCGGTTGTAAATATTTAACAACCGGCTCCTCGGGGAAAAAAAAGAAGACATGTTTTTGTTGGAAAAGCTCCCAGCTTTGAGGCAGGGCAAAGGCAGCTTTTTAGGGAGAGGAAAACTGTGGGGGGAAGCTGAAACGTTCCCCCAAAGAGCAGATCTCCTGCAGGCGGCAGGTTTGAGTACCGGCCACATCTCACGTCACCCTCCTCCCTTTCAGTGACCCCTCCCTCTATTTCTTCGCCCAAACAAGCACACAGTCAGGCCGGTCTTGGGCTTCGGCCCAGGCAGGTGGGCTCTGCTGTACTTTGTCCCGGTCTAGATGGGAGCCACAGAGAGGGGAGGACACGGGCCAGTCAAAGGCTCTCTGGAGGAGAGGAGGCGGTGCAAAGGCTGCTGGGTCCCCGTGCTGGGAAGAACCGGGAAGGAACCGGGCTGGGAGGGGCCAGACTCGGAGGGGACTCCATTCATGTGGTCACTACCGGAAAGCCATCGGACGAAGGGGGGCGGCCGCCCTCCCCCCCCCCAGGGCACGGGTGGCAGTCACGGGCGGAGGCTGCAGAGGGGCGGCTTTGGTCTTCATGAAATAAACAATTCCAACGGGCTAGAGCTCGGATTTCTCCAGTGTTTGCCATTCTCTCTGTCTCTCCCTCTGTCTCTGTCTCTCTCTGTGTCTCTGTTTCTCTCTCTGTCTCTCTGTGTGTGTCTCTTCCTTTCCTCTGCTCTTCTCTCTGTCTCTCTGTTTCTCTCTCTCTGTGTCTCTGTCTCTGTCTGTCTCTCTGTGTCTCTTCCTCTCCTCTCCTCTCTCTCCTTCTGTGTCTCTGTCTCTGTCTCTCCCTCCCTCCCTCTTTCTCCCTCCCTTCCTTCCTCCCTCCCTCTCTCTCCTTCCCTCTCTCTCTCTTTCCCCCTCCCTCTCTCTCTCCCCCCCCTTTTTTTGCTGAGGCAATTGGGGTTAAGTGACTTGCCAAGGGCCACCCATTCTCTTTTTCACCTGAGAAACCCCGGTATATAGGTAGCTAAAATCCGCATGTAAACCAAACATTTCCTGAAAACAAATCATCATTTTGCAAAAACAAAAGCCAAATCCCCAGCCCCATTCACTTATGGGAGCCCATATGGGGCTGCGCCCCTCCATTCAAGAAGCTGAATTCCCGGGGCACAGAAGGAGGCGGGGCTTGCGAAGGGAAAAGCGGGGTTCTAGGTACAGAGGGGAGAGCAGGAGTCTAATGTAGCCCCTCACAAAGGCACCGGCTCCGACTTCCCGGGTGCTCTGGGCGATCGCCCGTGGGAGGGATGCCCGCCCAGTCCCTGACCTGCTTAATCCCCTGCTTCCATTTACGGCCGATCATTGGCTGAAACAGCCCCCCTCAGCGCCCAACGGGTCGGAGGAGAAACTATTAAATGGCCAGTTTTTCAAGGCAGTAACAAGAGCGGCCAGCAGGGGGCAGGTGGGCACCAGCGTTTCAGACGCTGCTCAATGGCTCCCATTTGGGGATTTCTTCCATGGGCATTTTCCCTGCCTTGTAACAGCCTCCAGTCGAGTGGGTTTTGTTTTCCAGGGAGGAGGCCAATGGGGTGAAGACAGAAGGGTGGGCGCCCAGGTTCTCCCCAGCCACAGGTGGCAAAGAGATCATATTCTCTTCTTCAGAGGAAATTTAGGGGATAAAAGAAACAACTGAACTTATTGATTTTAAATGGACAATTTTTATTACTTTATTACAATTAATTTATTACATTACAAAATTTATTACATTAATGTATTAATTATTACAAAGAACATAAAGTTTTTTGCGCACAAGTTTTTAATTTACAAAACATATGCATGGGTATTTTTCCACATTGACCCTTGCAAAGCTTTCTGTTCCAAATTTCCCTCCTTCCCCCTACCCCCTCCCCTAAATGGCACGAAGTCCAACACATGTTAACCATGTCAAAATACTTGACAAATCGAATGTGTCCACATATTTACAGTTAACATATTATCATATTAACAGTTACAGTTGCACAAAAATCGGATCTACAAGAAAAAACAAATCTAAGAAGAGAAACATAATGCAAGCAAACATCAAGAGAGAGCTTGAAAATGTTGCATTGTGGTCCATATTCAGATCCCTCTCCCTGGGTGTAGATGGCTTTCTTCATCACTGAACAACTGGAACTGGTGAATCATCTCATTGTTGAACAGAACTGCGTCCTTCGGAATTGTTCATCATATAGTCTTCTTGTTGCCCTGCATATTGATCTCCTGGAAACAAATGAATTTAAAGAGCACTGATGAGTAGACTAAAAAGGAAAACCCTGTGCTGGAGTACTGTGGATGCACATTTCTTCAAAGCTGCTGCCCTTGAGGGGTCTGGTTTTTCTTGGGGGTTATTCACTATTGACTCAGATAACTGAAAGGATGTAGGAGAGAGGGAGGAAATTTCAGGAAGGCTTCCCAGGAAAGGGCACTGCCAGCTGGAACTCAGAAAGAAGAAAGGATTCTGAGTCACTGGGATAGAGATGAATGGCCCATGTGCCTCAAGGCCAGCCTGGGCAAAGCCTCCCATGTGGGACATAGAATGGGGAGATGACATCCTCCAGGGAGTCCCAGAGCCCATGCTCTTGGGAGCCACAGCATAGGAATCTTCAGCTTTTTTCCCCTCCTCACAAGCTGACTTGGTTCTCTGACTTACCTTCACACGGCAGGATCTTGGATTGGAGTCAGGGTATGGTTCCGGTGAAGGCTGTGGTATTTGCACACTTGGCAGATTCTTTGATTGTCTTCCTGGCACAGGAGGGTGAGGGGCTCACCATGCTTAAGGCAACATCCCTCCGAGATTGGCTGGATCTCTTCTAGCTTTGGTTTCAGCAACTGGAACAGATTCACGATGTTCTTCATGTTCCAGTTGATGTGTGCAGCCGGGAATCCCTGCGGAACACAGGACTGACAGACGGTGTTTCCGGAGAACAGCGTGACAGGATCGCTGAAGCAATTTCTGCACACTGAGCAGGTTAGGATGTTCTGCAACCCATCACTCAGTTGGCTGGGATCCATAGCTCCTGCAAGCAGAGAAAGCAAAATGTCATGCACAATGAACACAGCACTCACTTTTCCCATCTATAGTTTTGACCTTGATGTTCACAGGGAAGTCCTCAGATAAAGGGAGGAAGGAGATCATGATTCCCCTTCTCCACCTTTGGAAACTGAGAACCAGGTATGGGTAATTCTTCAACATTAACTGTTACAAAGCTTTCTGTTATATATTTCCCCCCCTAGTCCCCTCCCCTCCTCTAGATGGCAGGATATCCACTACATGTTAATTATGTTAAAATACTTGACAAATCAAATATATGTATACATATTTCCACACTTATCATTTTTGTGCAAGAGAAATCATATCTACAAGAAAAAAAATCAGAGAAAGGAAACACAATGTGAACTCAGGTCTTCCTGGCTCCAGACCCAGTGCTCCAGCCACTGAGGCAATGGCTGCCTCTCAGACCTCCATACACCTCTTAATATTTAGATATTATGATCTCTGCATGGACAAAGCAGCAGCCCTTGGGGAGGGCAAAGGGTAAAGGGTCATCTCAGGATCCAAGTCACTAAATATTAGTGGCAAAGGAGAAATCTCCAAGACCACTGGAGAATATATTCCATGGGAGAAACTATAGGGAAGAGGCCTGGCAGCGGCCCATCCAAGTCAACCCTGAGTGCCCCTTTCAGGGTCTCTCAACCCCATTCTAAATAAACAGATGAAACCAGAAACATGTGTAGGGAGTTAAAGTCTCCTATTCAGACAAGCTGAGGCCGTTTCTCTACTTTGATGGGACCTAGAATTGGGACCCAGGGAAGGTCACAAGACCAAAGGAATTCCTTCCAGGTTCTTACCTTTATCCGATGGGGGGATCATGCTCCAGGTTCCTTGGAAGATGTTTCCTCAGCTCCTTCTTGCTGCTTTGGCTTGTTCCCAACGTGTGCGATCTTCAAATCCGCCTTCTTAGCTCTGCAAGCTCAGTCAGTCACCAGACAAGTGTGTCCCTGAGAACTGAAGCAGTCTCAGCTTCTCAGAACTGGATTCTCAATGGAGAGCCTCTACTTAGCCATCCACTTTATCTGCCTGACTTGATCTCTGAACAAGATGCCCTTCCCCAAGGTAAGCTCCTTTTAAACCTTAACTCACCATCCTCAAGTTAACACCTTTTTTTTCCTTGCTGAGGCAATTGAGTTAATTGACTTGCCCAGGGTCACACAGCCAGAAAGTGTTAAGTGTCTGAGATCAAATGTGAACTCAGGTCCTCCTGACTTCAGAGCTGGTGCAACTATCTACTTCAATACCTAGCTGCCCCTAATTAAAGCTTTTTATTTACAAAACATATGCATGGGTAATTTTTCCAATTCACCAATTTTGTTTTTCAGTGAATTGTTGTCTTTTTCCAATTCACCAATTTTGTTTTTCAGTTCACCATTTTTATTTTCCAGTGAGTTGGTGATTTTTTCCAATTCACCAATTTTGTTTTTCAGTGAACTGTTTTCTTTTTCCAATTCACCAGTCCTATTTTCCAGTTTTTGATATTTCTGTTGCCCTGATCTCAATTTATTTCCCCATTCTTCTAGCTCTCTTTTGAGATTCTTAATGCAATCATCCAGGTAAGCCTTCTGAAAGGGAGACCAATTTAAGTCTGCCTTTGTGGCTTCATCTGGGATTGTTTTCATACTGTCAGGATCTGGGGACTGTTCTATTTTTTCTCCGTAAAAGCTTTCTATGGTGAGAGCTCTCTTCTGCTTCTTGCTCATGGTTTTAAGTTGGGATATTGGTCAAAAACAGAGAAAACTGCAACAATTTGTATTTGCCCTGGGGCAGTTTGCCGAGTTGACTTCCGGTCTGAGGCTGGTCGGGCTAGATTCGCACTAGGATCACGTTTTCAGCTGCTCTCGATCCACCCTTTACCAAAGGCAGATCTGCCAAAGCACCTGCCCGCAAGCAGAGCAAAGCGGCCCAGGCGTCTCCCAGGGGCTTCCTGGGTGCCTTAAATCCGCCCCTCTATCGCAGCCCTGACTTCCGCCCCGGCTGGAGTCTGATTGCGACCAGAGGCCGATTTCCCCTGAGGCTAACCTTCTCCGGAGTTCTTTCAAGGTAGATTTTTCATAGAAGTGCTTTGTAGTCCAAATGTTTGGCGGAGCCTTCACTCAAAAACCAGTTGGAAGGCTCACTTTGTCTGGGTCTGAGGGAAGGTCCCAAAGGAGTTCACAGAGAAAGCTGTCTGCAGTTCGCCATCTTGGCTCCGCCCCTCCCCCCCATGGGTAATTTTTCAACTGACCCTTGCAAAACTTTCTGGTCCAAATTTTTTCCTTCTTCCCCTCACCTCCTCCCCTAGATGGCAGGAAGTCCAATACACAATAAATGTTAAAATATATGATAAATCCAATATATGTATACATTATACAGTTATCTTGCTGCACAAGAAAAATCGGGTCAAGAAGAGAAAAAAAAAAAAGAGAGAAAGAAAACAAAATGCAAGCAAACAACAACAGAGAGTGAAAATGCTATGTTGTGGTCCATACTCAGTTCCCACAGGCCTCTCCCTGGGTGTTCATGCTTCTCATCATCACAAGATTATTGGAACAGGCCTGAATCATTTTATTGTTGAAGAGAGCCATGTCCATCAGAATTGATCATCACATAAAATCACTCAGATCCCACAGACCTTTCCCTGGATGTAAATGGCTTTCTTCATAGCTGAACAATAGGAACTGGTTTGAATCACCTCATTGTTGAAGAGAGCCATGTCCATCAGAATTGATCACCATATAGTATTGTTGCCATGTATAATGTTCTCCTGGTCCTGCTGGTTTCACTCAGCATCAGTTCATGCAAGTCTCTCCAGGCCTCTCTGAAATCGTCCTGCTGGCCATTTCTTACAGAACAATAATATTTCATAATATTCATATACCATAATTTTTTCAGCCACTCTCCAATTGATAGGCATCCATTCAGTTTCCAGTTTCTAGCCACTACAAGGGCTACCACAAACATTTTTGCCTATGTGGGGCCCTTTCCCTCCTTTAAGATCTCTTTGTGATACAAGCCCAGTAGAAACACTGCTGGGTCAAAGGCTATGCACAGTATGGGGGGGCAGGGAGGGAATTGATAACTTTTTGAGCATAGCTCCAAATTGCTCTCCAGAACGGTTGGATCCGCTCACAGGTCCAACACCCTGAAGTCTTGATGGAAGCTTCCTCCTTCTGCCACATTTCTCCTTTGATTGGAGGCTTGGAGACTGGAGCATCCAAATCCCCTCAATGCCTTCCTTGATAAAAGAAACCAATCATCTGCACTCACTCTACCCTTTATCTGCTACTCTTCCTGGCTTTATACCCATGGGACAATATTCTAGCCCCTGGAAAGCCAACAGAGACCGGCTAGCTGGCGCCAGAGGTAAAAAAAGAAAGCATCTCTGAGATCCAGGCCAGTATATACGGTGTGAGAGGGAGGCAGCAAGCTGAGTAGTGTAAGGATTTGGAACTGGGGGATGGACAGTCTTAACTCATTTGTTCACCTCCCTAAGATCCTGAACTGGGCGGAAGTCTGCAGACCTAGGCTTCCTAACTGGAAGCAGGGGACTGTTCCAAGGCTACCAGAATAGCAGCATCCTTTAAGCAGTTAGTGTGGACGGCAATACCCAGGAGGGCTTCCCAGGACATGGGGTACTGCCTGACAGACACAGGAGAGGCAGTGGCCAGAAGCTGCGCAACCACCAGGGCATGATGGGCAGCCAGGACTGGAGGATTATTTTCTGCCCACACCTGAGGGAAATCTACCTGTAGCTGAGACAGAAGAGGGGAGGGAGCAGAAGAGGAGGTCACTAAGAGATGTTCAAACTGGATGGGGGGGGTAGGGTGACAAGAAGAGGCTGTGGGCCAGGAAGACCTAAGGTCAGAGAAGCCTGGTCCTCAGAGAAGGAAATAGTCTCCTGAAGCAAATCCCTGCCAAGAAGGGGACAAGGGCAGTCTGGCAGGACTAGAAAGGAGTGGGTGGCTGTGCCATGCCCTAGATGGACAGTGCATTCAGTGGTTCAGGGGTAAGAAACAATCTTACCAGCAGCACCTTGTAGAGGGGTGGACTTGGAAGACATTGGACCCAGAGGTTCTGTCAGAGCAGAGTAAGTGGCTCCAGTAACAACCAGTTAATCAACAGGCTGACCCCTAGTTTTCAAACACACCTTAGGTCCTCTGGGGTCCCGAGAAAAAGAAAGAGAACCAGGGCTCCTCGGTTTGCCCCCTTGAGGGAGAGGACATTTCTGGGCCAGCTTCGGGCCAGACATTCGTTCTTCCAATGGCAACACTGTTCCAAGCCTAATGGCTGGTATCCAAGGGGACGCTGGGGAAGGACCCTGGGGGGAGTGGCTGGATCCTCCTCAAGGCCACTGCTATGGCACCTTCCTGCCTCCTTGGCCGGGGTGTCCCTAGCATTAAAAACTTTCAGAGCTGTCTCAACTAGTTAGGATATGTTCATGCCTTCAAAGCCTCCTGCTTCTGTAACTTCCTCAGTATATCTGGGGTGGACTGACTGACAAAGACCATATTCACAGACCTAAAGTTCTCCGGCTTCAGGGTCTATACTACTATAGGTTCAGTAAGACTAGTCAAGAAGCGCTAAGAACACCCCAGGGATTCGGATGCTGAACAACCTCAGAGTTCTTTGTCATGTTAACAGGCTTCTGGGCTGCAGCTCTAAGATCACAGAAAGTGGGAGCTACCATGGTGGGAATTGGGATCCCAATGGAAGTGAGTCCATGAGTATTCTTAAAGGGATCTGCAGAAGGAACATAATGAAGGGGACACTGAGTGTATTGACATTGAGCACAGCCAGTGGAGAATCAAGTGGAGTTACTTATGTTTGCTTAAATATGCAGAAGAGCTTCATTTGCTGGCTGAAAGCCTCTGTGACATGTATGGTGGGACATGAGTGCACATTATATGAATGTGTTTCCCAGAGTTCAAGGGGGAAGGAGATTGGGAGAGGGTGACCTAAAGATGGCCAGACAACAACATTAGGGATATGGTGAGGGTTGGTGCCATTGAGAAGTCTCCCCAGTCAGGAGAGAAGGGTCTCTGGGTGGTCTAAGAGCTGAGGGAAGCAGGAATCATGGCATGAAAGTGGTCTCCAAGACCACTTCTGGTTCTATGAGGGGGAGTCAGGGAGAGCACAGGTTGGTCACCTGACTTCTCTGACTTCCAGGCTCAGACCTACCTGGGGAATGCAAGCACAGCTCTGCATTTCTAGGAGACAATTATCTCAAGGAAAAGGGGCTCTTCTTCCCCTCGGGGATTCTGCCAGCAAGAGAAAACCTGGCAAAGTTTGCTCAGAAAACTGGCCCTGTGGAACCAGAAGAGGCTCCTGTGACCTCTGGGAGCAAAGACCTTTTTGTGAAGGTCCAAGAGGCCAGTTTTGCCTCAGTCCTAAGGCCTCAGGCACCTCCTCTTTCCCCACTCACACTCATGGCCAAGATCAAACTTTCAACAGTAGACTCTTTTCTACTGGTAAAAATGGCTCTTGGGAGCACTTCATTCACTGTGTTGTCATTGGAGAAGGTGCTGTGGTATATGAGCAGAGCAGAATTGAATTAACACAGAAGAAATACAAAATGTGCAAAGTTAGAGAAGCCCCCCAGATGTTCCTGGGGTCTATTTGTGTCTGATTTGTGGTAGAGCATTCTGAGCTTGTAATGGTCTGATCAGCCATGGTCAGACACATGACAACTCCACCCTTCACAGAGTGAGATCAGTTTGGTCCTTGTCAAGAATGAAGGATAACCAGGAACAAACAAATCACCTCAATGCTTAAAGAAAGCATTACACAAACTGTTGTCCAACAGGTACCAGGACATTTCAACAAGGATTTTTTGGTGCAAGTAAACCACAGGAAACAAAGGCAGGACCAATTGATTAGGACATGGCTGAAGAAATGATAGTCTCGGAATGGCAAGCACCACTGAGGAGTAATGACAAACAGGGATTCCAATTGATCGTCACTCCATCACATCTATAGAGTTTTATGCACAGGATGGAACTTGGGGTGTTTCAAGAGGTCTCTTATGGTGGAAGGTCTAATGAAGTCTGTGCTGCAGAGGGAGGCCTTCCCTCGTAAATGGTATCTCTAAGATTTATCTTTAGCATGAGTTCTCCCTAGGACAGTCAAGTATGAGCTCTAGGAGAAGCCCTTACCATAGGCATTGATTTTTTCCATCTTCATTCAAGTAAAAAAGGTTGTCTCCTAATCCTGCTCTTGCAGAGAAAAGCAGGGATATGAGCACATTTCCAAAACTTCTCTGCACAATGAATCCTGAGAGAAAGTAAATGATCTCAAGCTGAAATCCTCCCCACACTGGGACCAAAGGAAACTGCTCCTCAGGCTGATTTCTCTCATGGTGCAGAAACTCTGAATTCCATTTCAGTGTCTTTTCTTATTCATGACCTTGATCAGGTTCTCAGGTTCCTATCTAACATGAATTCTGAGGTGGGAAATAACATGATTATTGGCCAGAGGGCATTACCACCATGATATTCACAAGGTTTCTCTCCAGTGGGGAACCTTTTCTATCAAATATGCTAAGACTGGTAGGTAAAAGCTTTGCCCTGGTCTTGACATTCATGAGTTTTCATTCTGGTGTGAATTTTCTGATGTGAAACAAGATTGCTTCTCTTTGCAAATGCCTTTCCACATTGATTACATTTATAAGGTTTTTCTCCAGTGTGGATTCTCTGATGTACAGCAACACTAGAACTGCATGTGAAACCCTTTCCACACTGATTACATTTAAAAGGTTTCTCTCCAGTGTGGATTCTCTGATGCATAGCAAGAGCAGACTTCCATGTGAAAGTCTTTCCACACTGATTACATTTAAAAGGTTTCTCTCCAGTGTGAGTTCTCTGATGTTCAATAAGAGTGGCAGTGCGTGTAAAAGCCTTTCCACATTGATTACATTTAAAAGGTTTGTCTCCAGTGTGGGTTCTCTCATGATAAGCAAGATAAGCACTGCGTGTGAAAGCCTTTCCACATTGATGACATTGAAAATGTTTCTCTCCAGTGTGGATTCTCTGGTGTTCAGCAAGATAAGCACTGTGTATGAAAGATTTTCCACATTGATTACATTTAAAAGGTTTCTCTCCAGTATGAATTCTCTGATGTTTAGTAAGATGGACATTCTGTGTGAAAACTTTTCCACACTGCTTACATTGAAAAGGTTTCTCTCCAGTGTGGATTCTCTGATGTTGAGTAAGATGGCCAATGCGTGTGAAAGCCTTTCCACATTGATGACATTGAAAAGTTTTCTTTTCAGTGTTGATTCTCTGATGTTCAGCAAGATTGTCACACTTTGTGAAAGAGTTTCCATGTTGATTATATTCATAAGCCTTCTCTCCAGTGTGGATTTTCTTATGTTTTGCTAGACTGGAGATATCTGTAAAAGTTTTTCCACATTGATTGCGTACATAAGGCTTTTCTACATTGTCAATTTTGTGATTTTTAGCAAAGTTGGAGCTCTGGGTAAAATCCCTTCCATGTTGATTATATTCACATATTAATTTCCCTCCACTGTGGATTTTTTGATGTGAAGCAAGACTAGAGTGGTATTTGAAAGCTTTTCCACACTGATTACATTCATATGGTCTCTCTGAAGTGAGGATTATTTGATGTCTTACCAGACTGGAGGGCTCTGGGAAAGCCTTTACAACATGATTACATTCCAAAGGTTTCTCTCCAGTGTGGAGTCTTTGATGTGCAGCAAACATGGAGGGGAATATAAAAGCCTTTCCACACTGAAGACATAAAAGAGGCTCCTCTTCAGTGTGGATTCTCTGATGGTCAGTCAGTAATGATCTGGAATAGAAATAGAAAACTTTCCCACATTCAGTACATTTATGAGACATCTGTCCAGTGTGAGCCTTCTGAGGGCTAGTAAGAGCTGAATTCCAAACAAAGACTTTCCCACATTGATCATATCCATATCTTTTCATTCCAGGAGGGTAAGGAAGAGATGAATGATAGCATGAAATTGTTTCACACACATTATATTTATCAGATTGATTTCTAATATGAATTTGCCGATGGATAATGAGATTAGAGTTCTGACTAAAAGCTTTCTCGTCTTTATTACTTACTGAAAGCATTTCTTCAGTGTCACTTTTCTTATGTCCATTGAGGTCTAAACTCCAATTCACAGCTTTTCCCCATTGATTACCTGGATATATTGGCTCTATCTCTTCAGTGAAGCATTTCTTATATTCATTATCCTGAAGATAATCATTTTCTGAGATCATTTTCTTACATTGATTTAGGATAAAGGACCATCTGAATGTCTTTCCAAATTCATCCAATTCACAATCACTCTCTGGATATCCATCTACTTTGAGATTAACATTAAGCATTTCCATGAAATTGAAGTGACAGGGACCATCACTCATGAATCTTTGCAGGTCATGCTCTTCCACAAATATTCCCAGGTTTTTACTCATCTCATTTACTTTGAATCCACTTTCTACATGTGAAGAAGACAAACACACATAAACAAACACAAATAGCATTGTTATTTAAGAGTCACTGCAGCTTGTCACCAAACTAAATGTACAGAACTTCATAGTTGTACTCTAAGAGCAAACAATTTAATATACAAAGTCATTTTTAAGAAGACAGATGATATGTGTGACAAAGGAGATGTGCATTTATAAGTAAAAGCCTTATCACAGACTTATCCTCTCCCAATGAATCATACAGATATTCAGCAAAGGCAAACTAAATGTACAGAATTTCACAGTTGTATTCTAAGAGCAAACAATGGCATTTAATATACCAAGTCATTTTTAAGAAAAGACAGATGATATGTGTGAGTGACAAAGGAGATGTGCATTTATAAATACTGGACCAATCACAGACTTATCCTCTCCCAATGAATCATACATATTCAGCAAAGGCAGGGGCCCAAAGCCAAGATGGCTAACAAATACTTAATACCCAATAGATTAGAGCCTTCTTTGTGCTAGAATAGTTTTGGCTAAGTTAGGGTTAAAATTGTAGAGCAGATAAACAGTAAACAACTTTCAGAGATTGGTTCAATAGTACCACATTTCCTTATTTTGGCAATAAAATAGGAAACATCCAAATTGTTTTAATGAAAATACTGGGGAAATTTTAGAAGGTACTAAATGAAAAATGAGAACTCTACAAGATTCACAAGATTAAAAGTAATTTAGATTATCCAACTCTAGGAAGACAATTTTTAACTTTTCTGAAAGTATAAGCGAAGATTAGAGACCTGTTTGATTTTTGGCCCAGGAAAAGAAAGCAGATAAAGTTCATTTTCATATTAAATGGAACAATCCAAAGCTCCTTTATGATGCCCTGAAGACTATTTATGGACCAAAGATCTATCTCAGCTCCCCAGTGCTGATGGAGCTACATTGATTAATGATAAGGTTATAATCCTGGAAGAGATGGGCTGAACAGTTTCATAAGGTTCTCAACACACCATCATTAACCAGCATTGAAGCTATTAACTAACTCTTTGTCACCAAAAAGAAAGCTGATCAATCTTTTAAAACATATAAATTGCTTCTTTTCCCCCTAATTATCTTGGTAAACAGACTTATAGTGGTATGTTTGAATCAAAGGGTATATAGTTTTATAACTTTTTGGAATTAGAACTCATAATTCCAGATTGTTCAATTTGAGTGAATCAGTTTATAATTTCAGCAAGAATATATTACTATCACCAGATTGATATCAAAATGGTGTTTTTAATTTGCATTTCCCTAATCATTAATGAATATGAATATTTTCTGATATGGCTGTAAATAGTTTTAATTTCTTCATCAGAAACTACCTATTCCAATGCTTTGAGTATTTGAGACACAAGATCTTTATCTGAGAAGTTTTCTACCACATTTTTTTACCCAATTTGCTGTTTTCTTTCTGAATCTTGTTTCCATTGGTTTGATTTGGATAAAACCTTTTTAATTTGACACAATTCAAAATTATCCATATTACATGCCATTGCTTTCTCTTTCTTGTTTATATATAAATTGTTCTCCTATACATCTAAATCTCATAAGTAATAAATTCCACGTCCTCCAAATTTTCTCCTAAAATCTCCCTTTATATTTAGGATATATACTCATTATGACTTTACCTTGATATATGGTGTTAACATATATTCTATGCCTATTTTCTTTCCATATTTTTTATACAATTTTCCCTAAATAATCTATTTTTATCCCCAAATTTAAGTCTTTACATTTTTCAAATACAATGTTACTATATTCATTTCTACTGGAAATTTTATATCTACTACAAATTCCTTTGATATACTTTTCTAATTCTTAACAGTATATAGTTTTGATAATTGTTGCCTTCTTAAAGAGTTTTAAGATATGATACTGTTCAACTTCCTTTATATTTTTTTTCATTTGTTCCTTTGATATTCCTGACCTTTTCTTCTCCCAAATGAATTTTGTTTTTATTCTTTTGAGCTCAGTAAAATAGTTTTTGGTAATTTATAGGATTTTATTGAATGTATAAATTAGCTTAGGTAAGATATTCACTTTTGCTATATTGGTCCTTTCTAGCCATGAACAATTAATATTTCTCCAGTTATTTAAAGTTGAATTTATTTTTATAAAGTTTTTATATATATATTTTTTCATTCATTCATGTACTTTCTGAGTTAGTTCTTCAGGAAGTTTATACTATGTACTTTCTTACTATCTCTTTTTGCAGGGCTGTGTTGATTATATAGAAAAATGCTGATGTTTTGTGTGGGTTTACTCAATATTCTGATTTTTGCTGCAATTATTAAATGTTTTAACCCACTTTAGTTGTGTCTTTTAAATATTCCTAACATAGCAACACATAGTGTTCAGAAAGAAATAGTTTCTTTTCAATGTCTTCTTACTCTTGCTAGCATTTCCAATACAATATTGCCTAATATTGGTGACAGCAGAATTCCTATTTCTCCTGTCATTTTACTACAAAGAATCTAATATATGCTTATGGCTTTAGGTTAAAAATTCTTTTTCAATTTAAGGGAAAAAAAACATTTTTATTTATACCTTTTTTTTTTTTTTTTTTTTGCTGAGGCAATTGGGGTTCACTGACTTCCCCGGAGTCACATAGCTAGGAAGTGTTACGTCTCTGAGACTAGATTTGAACTCAGCCCTTCCTGACTTCAGGGCTGGTGCTCTATCCACTGTACCACTTACGTGCCTCTGTACTTATACTTTCAAGTGTTTTTTAATAGAATTGAGTGTTGTATTTTATCAAAAGTATTGGCTTCAGTTGTTGCTATCATCCTATGGTTTTTGTTGTTTTTATTTTTATTACAGATATAATGAATTGTGTGAATAATTTTCCTTCTATACAATGAGCTCTGCATTCCCGGTATAAATCCAAGTGATCACAATGTATAATCTTTTTATGTTGTAATCCCCAAGGTCACATTTTAAACTTTTACAATTATATCCTTACTTAAAGTGGTCTATAATTTTCTTTCTCTTTTTTTACTTTTCCTGATTTAGTTATCATTACATAGGTGGTAATAGTACCCCTTCTTTGCCTATTATTTTCCCTAAGAAATAAATTCATTTAGGTCCTACTTAATTTCTTTTTCTACAATAAAAATATGTAGATATTCCATTTCTCCTTCTGTTAATGTCTTGAGAATATATATATATATTTTTGGATTAGTGGAAAAATTGGATTTTAGTGAGACAGAGTTGTAGGAAATCATCAGTTTCACTGTCTCTTCTATAGCCACCACTGTTCAGTGGCAGGACAGAATAAAGACAGCTGGTGATGATTCAAGGTGCAGCTGATGACCTTGGTGTCTCTGATGTCTAAATGTCTAACCAAGCTCTAAGTGCTCCAGAAGCCCTGCTTCCCCTGCCTTCATGTGAAGAATTCACAATGGCCATTGTCTTTTTCTTTAGAAGAGGTTACTGACAAAATGAAGATATGCAAGAGACTTGTACTATTTCCTCCTGTTAGCATTGAAATTTCTGTAAGTTTTTATCTTGAGATCTCTTTGAGAGGGTGAATGGTAGATCCCCCCTTTCCCCCAATAGCTAGTTTATTCTCTTACTCCAGAACTTCAGGGCAATTTTCCTTAGTAATTTTTTTGAAATTGCACCTAGACAATTTTGTTGTTGATAATGCTGTTAATCCAAAATTTCTTATATTACCACTACTTGATCTATTCTGAATTAACATTTCTTTTTCCAATGAGATACTATTATTCTCTTCTATTTTTTCATTCTGTTGGTTTTGTTTGAGCATTTCTTGATAATGTCATCAGCTTCCTTTTGCCCAATTCTATTTGTTAAGAAATCATTTTTCCATAAGTTTTGGAATCTTCTTTTCTAATTGGCAGTTTCCTTTTCACAATTTTCTTGATATAATTGGATTGCTTTTCCCCCCCTGCTCTTTACTAAATTTTCCTTAATCTCTTTTATTTAATTTTTGAAGTTCTTTTTAACTTCCTGCAAGAAATCTTTGCTTATTACCATTTGACATTTTCCTTGGAAGTTGAAATCCCTCCTTTTACTTCACTTTCTTTCTCTGAGTATGAACCCACATTAGTTGTATCCCCATAGTAGATATCTATGAGTAAGTTATTTTTTCTTTACTAACTCATTTTTAGTTTTACTTTATTTTGTTTTAAACCACCTTGATTGTTATCACCTTCTAGTCCTAAAATATGTGGGAGGATACCCCAGGGTTCAGGTGCTTCTTATTGTCATTTACAGAGCTCTTTCTGGTTGCTAATCTTGGGCACTCCTCCCTACCCCTGAATACAGGCTAGGGCCCCCAGCCACAGTGTCCCGGCAAATGCTCCCACTCCCTACTGTCTGCAACCACAAACCTCACCTCATTCCTCTGCCCAGATAATGAGATCAGGGCTTCAGCTCTCCTATAAGTGCCTACAGCCATTATGGTCCCTGCCTCTTCACTACAGCACTCCCCAGGTGTGGGCTTGGTCTTTCTTGGCCACAGCTGCAACCTGGAACCCTGTCTGGTCAGCACAGCAGGAACTGGTGTCTAGTCAGAGAACAGGGCCCTTTGTTCTTCTCCTTCAATGGCCTGACCCTGCCCCACACTGTACAAGGGGTGAAAGCTTTGGAAGCTGAGACCACAGGCCAACACAGCTTCCTGAAGGGTTGCTGTTGGCTGACTTACCAGAGTCTGCCTAGAGTGCTTCAAATTTCTGAGAGGGAGATGAGAGCCTTCCTAAAACTCTGTGAAGGTCCTGACAACTTCTGGAGTTTTAGTCACTTTTGCTGCTCAAAAGGAATTTTGAAGTATTTTTTTCTGCTTTGAGGGAGATTCCTAGGGAACTAAGTATTTCCTGTCCTATTCTGCCATCTTACCAGAATCCTCTCCTATTCTTTTGAGCATGTTTTCAGGGAGCTTGCCTAGCAAATGAAACCAAGAAAAGATAGGAAATGGTCCTTACCCATGGACAACAGATTCTGGACATTCTCCAGTGTGACCTCCTTGTACAGCTCCTTCTGAGAAGGGTCCAAGAGCCCCCACTCCTCCTCAGTGAAGTCCACCACAATATCCTTGATTGTCACCAACTCCTAAACCATCAAAAATCATTTGATTTAGAGTTGAAAGGGACTTCAGAATTCTTCTACTCCAACCCTCATCAACTTAGAGGAAGAAACTGATGCAGAAATGGGACTTGCCTAAAATTCTTACAATCTTAAGAGTTTCAGAGCCTACACTTGGAGCCAGGCATTAAGATCTGAGTGGAATATTGAGGAAAGCATTTTCCATTTGAAATGAGAATCATGTTGTATAATAAAGGTTGGGGAAATTTCTTACTATAAAATCCTTCTCCCAGTGAAATTAGAGAGAATACACAAGAATTCTTTAGAACCCGTGGAGATGAAAGAGAGAAGTTGCTTTGATATCCCTCCCCACAAGAAGGGTCATAATTTTTGATATTCTGTGAAGTGTTTGTGAGTACCATGTACACATGGTACATACTGTGTATCCTGGGGATGGAACCATTAGCTGTGACTACTGAGGAGAGGACCAAGAAACCATCTAGTAAATTTCCTAAGAGACTAAAATGAAATGTAAACTAGATGGAAGCAGGAAAAGGATTTTAAAGAGAATCTGGTCTCAACCAGCTGCTATGAGACTCTTCTAGGCAAGTGATGAAGCACTGTCTCTTCTCATCCAGAGAGCTTGAAGTGGCCCTAGGTATGATGTGTCATAGGCAAAACACCTGCTCTCTTTGCTTGATCATTGCTTTCTGTGAGAGATGATTAATTGGGACACTAACTATCTCCCAGAAATCCACTACTGTGCTTGCATTTCCCAGGTAGGTCTCAGCCAGAAGGTCAGAGAGGTCAGGTGGCTGCCCTGGACTCTAAGGGCCTAGTCTCCAGTGAACAAGAAGGGGTCTTTCATGCCATATTCTTGCCCTGATTCCTGCCTCACTCACCCCTCTAGAATCCATCCAGAGGTTAGGCTATCAAGCTGGGGAAGCCTTTGAACCTGCCCAATCCTTATTCTGTGACTGCTGCTATCTTGTTATTTTTATGCCACCCAATCCCAACCTCTTTCCTTCTTTAACTTTGGGAAATACAATCATATGCTCCAAAACTTATGACCAAGATTTTTACACATCCACTATCAAGAGTTTTCCTAAGTGAATTTTGGAGAAAACATCACTGATTTCATTTGATGCCATGTTGGCTATTCTTTTATCAATATACTAGATGTCTCCTTCAGTACCTCTTCCCCCAATCACTTTGATAAACTCATAGTACTCACTTCCAGTGCTGTTACTCTGTCTAAAAAGGCATCAAGGACTTAGCAAATGTTGCCAAACTATCTGATTATTAGAGCAGTTATTTTTTTTCTTATTGTGTTTCCTTACTCTGGTATAAATAGCTATGCTAAACTCTTCAAACTTGAACTCTCAATTCACATTTTCTTCTTTTGTTAAAGACGAACTTTTCAAGGAAAGCAGAAAGATGGGAAATGAACTTTATGGCAAGAATCTCTGAGGAAGAAAACTGAGTCAAATGTATAACAATAAAGATGGTTCTTCAACTGAAAAATGGTCAAAGGAATTGACCAGGCAGTTCTCAGATAAAGAAATCAAGTCGGGAGTACCACTTGAAATTTATCAGATTAACTAATATTACAAAAAATAAAAATGACAAATGTGAAAAAATGCAAAAATTGGGATACTGATATATTGATGAGGAATTGTGTACTGATCCTAGCTTTCTTGTAATCAACTTGGAACTAGGAACAAAGAGCAACCAAACTGTGCAAATCTTTAGATTTAGCATTTATTACCACAAGATCTATATTATTCCAAAGAGATCACAAAAAGGGGGAAAGGGCCTACATGTGCAAAAATATTTATAGCAGGCCTATACCTGAAGGCAAAATTGTGGAAATTGAGGGAATTTTCATCAATAAGGGAATGGCTGAACAAGCTGTGGTATATGAGTATAATGAAATACAATTATAAAATAAGAAAGAAATGATAAATGGGCAGAAAATGATTTCAGAAAAAACTAAAAAATCAAATTGATGCAAAGTGAAATGGATAGAGTCAGGAAAAGACTGTCTACAGAATCAGCAAAAACTGTTTCTCAACTCTTCTCAAGAGCACAAGGAACTAAGGCAATTACAAAAGAGTCAAGAAGGAAAAGGCTATCCACCCACTAAATAAAGAACTGATGGACTCTGAAAGTGATTGAAACCAATATGCTTTAGTCACTTGATGAATGCTACAAATTGTCATGACATGTAATTAAAAATAATTTAAAACAAACAAGCAAATGCATCTTTTTGTATCTCTGTGTCCTGACCTGACCTTGGCGGAAACTTCTTTATAACTGGCTAAGACCCAACAAATCCTACCCAAAGCATAGGTCATGTAAAGACGAGAGACTGTCTCTATGACATCTGAGGAAAGGTAATCCCCCATTCATGTCACACCCCTGAGAGGATCAATAAACCATAGTTTATTCTCTGACTGGACCCTGAGCTCCCTTCCTCTGGCTTTCCCTAACAAGGACTCTGACAATTCCCACAGCAGGATCAAATGAGATCATCTTTATGTGGCTCCTGGCACATGGCAGACACTACAATGCCATCCCCAGTCTTCTCACACCTTAGTCTTCCTCTCTGACCCAGGTACTTTGGCCTCCTGTTTATGATTAAGCAAGACCCTCTATCCCCTGACCCTATGACTTTTCAATGACTTCTTTCATATTTGTAATGGGCTCCTCCCTCACCTCCTGGCTTCCAAAACCTCCCTTTCAGAAAACAAGCTTTTCCTGGTCTCCAGCACTGCTGTAGCCTTCCCTCTGAGAGAACCTCCCATCTACACTGTCCAGCATTGGTGTGGACAGAGCTCATGAGATGTTTTCACCCGTGTAAGCTCCTTGAGGGCAGGATCTGCTATTTTTTTCTTTAATTTTGCATCCTCAGTGGTTAGCACAGAGCTTGGCACAGAGGAACTAGTTTGTAAAAATGATTAAGTTGATCTGAGGCCTGACAAAGGAGAGGGAATCAGAGAGCCCTAGGAGCAGCCATGTGGCCTGAGGGGTACAGGAAATGGGCAGCACCAGGAGGATGGTTCCTGCCCTGCTGCCAGCCCAGCCAGGGACCCCCTCCCTCTGACAGGAGGAAGCTTCCTGGCCTCTTTTGGACTGGCCCTGGGCTGATGCTTCTCAGCTCTGGGGAAGGACTGCACTCACCTGGGAAGAGGGTCTCTGGCTGCCAGGGGCCATCTCTCTGGTTCCGGGCTTGGGTCCTCTGCCAACTGGGCTAGGTAGGAAGAGGGACCTAAGAGAACAAGCTGGGTGTCAGAGGCTTCCCTTCTTAGACTAGATGTAGACCTTCACAAAATGAGACAGAGAGCCCTTAGTGCGGGGACAAGGATAATTAATGGCCTTGCCCCACCCTCAGGGGAGTGACTCCACCCCATGAAGGAGCAGGAAGGCTCAGGCCTGGAAGTGAGCTGGGTCTCAGCAGGAAGAGGACCTGCCTCCCTCCCTAACTCCTTCCTTTGATCTCAAGGCTTTCCCCAAGGATTAGACCAGGAGCAGCCTCAGTGACCCTGGATCCAAAGCTCTCCCTCCAACTGATACAATGGGGGAGGTGTGTAGGTCAGGCAGCTGTGTCCCACAATGGGGAAGACATCCCAGGGCCTTTGGGATGAGATCCTGAGCCTGAACTTGGGGGAGTGTGGGGAGAGGCCAGCTCCTGGCAAATCTGGAGGACAGGGGACAAGAGGTCGGAGGGGGAAGATGAGGCAGAAGTTGGGTGAGGGGAGGAGGGGCCCTGGGTCAGACCTACCTGGGACCTGCAGGTGCAGAGATGGCTGCAGAAGGCAGAGAAATCTCCAGTATGAGACAAGGCAGAGAGATCTCAGCTCAGAGACAAGGCAGAGAGATCTCAGCTCAGAGACAAGACAGATCTTGGGTCAGAGTGATGGAGGCAGAGAGATCTCAGGCAGAGGTCAGAGAAAGAGGCTAAGAAATTTTACCTCCCTGGGATTCTGCTTCAGGCCATGGGCTGTGGGTGGGTCCTCCTAATCCTAGGAGCCTGCCCCCTCCATCCCTCAGGAATGACCTTTCTCCATCCCAGGATTCCAGTCTTCCCCAAAGGAGTCAGATTACACTAGCCAGCCACCCCATCACTAAGAGCTCCCTTCCCCCAACTCTGCAACCCTCTTCCTCCCTCTATTTCCCTCCTCAGCAGGATGTCCTGGGCTCCCAGCTCTTCCTCCCCCTCACACCCACACTCTTCCTCACACATCCTCCCTCCCACAATAGTCCAGGCTCCCCCAACCATTCCCCTCCCCCCCTTAGGCCCCACCTTCTCTGCCGTTTAGGCTCCAGAATTCCCTCCCCCTACCTAATCAGAGATAGAGATGGGGGAGGAGAGCTCTGAGTGGTGGGGTGAGGGGCAGGTATAATCAGAGTCTTTTTGGGAAGGCTGGAATCCTAGGATGGAGAAAGGTCATTCCAGAGGGAGGGAGTGGGCGGAGCTGCAGAGATTAGGAGGACTCACCCCCAGCCCCTTGGCCTGATGCAGCACCTCAGGGAACTGAGATCTTTCTGCCTCCTTCATTCATGCCCTCCGGAAAGCTTGGATCACTTCCCAACTTCTCTACAGTACACTAATATCTCAATTTTCCTACATTTTTTCCAGCATTGATCACTTTTTGTCTTATTACTTAATCTGATAGATAGATGTGAGGTAGTACTTCTGAGTTGTTTTTATTTACATTTCTCTAATCAAAAGTGATTTAGAGCACATCTTCATTTTCCTATATTATTTTTGATTTCACCATCTACAAATTGTTCATTTCCTTTGATCATTTATCAACTGAGGAACGGTTTTTATCCTTAGACATTTGACTCAGTTCTATAAATTTTCTCAAAGTGACTGGGAGAATAGAAATACTGAAGGGGACATCTAGTATATTGATAAAAGAATAACCGATACAGCATCAAATGAAGTCAGTGATGTTCTCTCTGAAATTCAATGAGGAAAACTCTTAGTCCTAGATGTGCAAAAGGCTGGGTCATAAGATTTGGGGCATGTGAGTGTATGTCACAGAGTAAAAGAAGGAAAGAGGTTGGGACTAGGTGGCAAAAAAATTACAAGATAGCAGCAGTCACAGAATAAGGATTGGACAAATACAAAGGTCTCTCCAG
>JAJPUD010016638.1:0-33463 GCA_023553655.1 Myrmecobius fasciatus
CCAAGTTCTTTTGCCTTTTGGAATATCTGATTCCAGGCCCTTTGATCCCTTAATGTGGAAGCTGACAAATCTTGTGTAATTCTAATTACAGTTCCTCGGTATTTGAACTGTTTCTTTCTAGCTGCTTTCAGTATCCTTTCCTTGGTGTGATAGTCCTAAAATTTGGCCACGATATTCCTTGGGGTTTTAATTTTGGGGTCTCTTTCAGGAGGTGATCAGTGAATTCATTCAATGCTAATTTTGCCTTCTGATTCTAAAACATCAGGGCAATTCTCTTTTATGATTTCCTGGAAGATAACATCCAGGTTCTTTTTTTCATCGTGGCTTTCAGGGAGTCCGATAATCCTTAGATTGTTTCTCCTGGATTTGTTTTCCAAGTCAGTTGTTTTTTCCTAGGAGATATTTCATATTTTCTTCTATTTTTTCATTTTTTTGTTTTTGTTTAACTGATTCTTGAAGTCTTATTGAGTCATTTACTTCTATTTGTTCAATTTTAATTTTTAGAGTATTATTTCCTTCAGTTATCTTTTTTAGCTCCTTTTGTAGGTGGCCAATTGAATTTCTTGATTCAATGCATTCTTTTTCCATTTTGCCAATTTTATTTTTCAGTGAATTGTTGTCTTTTTCCAATTCACCAATTTTTTTTTCAGTGAATATTTGTTTTTTTTCCAATTCGCCATTTTTATTTTGCAGTGAATTGGTGATTTTTTCCAATTCACCAATTATGTTTTTCAATGAATTGTTTTCTTTTTCCAATTCACCAGTCCTATTTTCCAGTTTGTGATATTTCTGTTGCCCTGATCTCAATTTATGTCCCCATTCTTCTTCTAGCTCTCTTTTGAGATTCTTTATGCAATCTTCCAGGTAAGCCTTCTGGAAGGGAAACCAGTTTAAGTCTGCCTTTGTGGCTTCATCTGGGATTGTTTTCAGAATCTCAGGATCTGGGGACTTCTCTACTTTTTCTCCATAAAAGCTGTCTATGGTGAGAGCTCTCTTCTGCTTCTTACTCATGCTTTTGAGTTGAGGTATCAATCACCAGCAGGGAATACTGCAGCAGTTTCTATTTGCCCTTGGGGCAGTTTTCCAAGTTGACTTCCGGTCTGAAGCTGTTCGGGCTAAATCTGCAATAGGACCACGTTTTCAGCTGCTCTCAATCCACCCTTTATCAAAGGCAGATCTGCCAAAGCACCTGCCTGCAAGCCGAGCAAAGTGGCCCAGGCATCTCCCAGGGACTTCCTGGGTGCCTAAAATCTGCCCCTCTTTCACAGCCCTCACTTCCGCCCCGACTGGCATCTGATGGCGACCAGTCGCCAATTCCGCTGAGGCTAACCTTCTCCGGAGTTTTTTCAAAATAGATTGTTGATAGAAGTGCTTTGTATTCCAAGTGTTTGGTGGAGCCCTCACTCCAAAACCAGTTCAGAGGCTCAATTTGTCTGGGTCTGAGGAAAGGTCTCAGGAGCTCACAGAGAAAGCTGTCTTCAGTTAGCCATCTTGGCTCCGCCCCCCCGCCAATTCTGTTTTTTAAAGGATTTTTCTGTTCATTGAATTTTTGTGTCTTTTTTACCATTTGGAATGTTCTATTTTTTTAAGATGTTATTTTCTCTCCTTTGTCAAGCTATTCACTCTTTTTCTTTTATTTTTGATATAAATCTCCTTTATTTTTCCAATTTTTTCTTCTTTAAAAATCCTTGTTGAGCTCTTCCATGGCTTGAAACCAATTCATGTTTTTCTCTGAAGTTTGGGATAGAACACTTTTGACTTCTTTGTCTTCTTATGAGTTTTTTCACCATAACAACTTTCTGTGGTCAGGATCTTGTCTTGTTGTTATTGTTCACTCATTTCCAGCCTATTTCTTTACTTTGAAATTTATATTTAAAAAATTATTGAGATATTCGAGGGAAACAACTCAAGCTTCAGGATTTTTGTATAGCTGTTTCCAGAGCTAGTCCTGGAATTCTATAAACTTTCACATTTGCCAAAGTTGTATGGTAAAAACACTATTCTCCTTTTACAATGTAATATCTAATCCTTTTAACCCCTCCGTTCTCTCTGAGACTATCGTTGCTACACTAACCCTCCTCCCCTGTTTTCCCCAACTTAACTCCTTGGTGAATCCGCAGAACTCTACACTTTCCTCCTTTTTGGAGTCTCTGTCCCCTTATTATTTTTCTAATTTTACTCCACCAAGCCTTAGCTTTGACTCAAAAGCCTATAGTCAATAATCATTTATTAAGCATCCAGGCACTTTGTTAAATTTTTAGTATACAAACACAAACACAATCCCTCAATGAGCTTATAAAATAATGGGGGAAAATAACACCCCAAAAGTAGTTTCAAAGTAGGGGAAGGTAGAATAGGAGAAGTTATCTGGCAAAGAGGCATGATAGAGAAGTTAAGAGAAGTTCACTAACAATTTAGTGGAAAACAGGGAGAATACTGTGCAAGGCTCCCTTCTCAAATGGAGTTTTTGGAAATCATGCCTCTGCTCTGACATCATTGGGTCTAATAGGAAGGGTATAGATGAGATAATAGTACTAAGACAGACTTGCTCTTATGGGATAATTAAATCTCCCAAAGATGAGTTTTCTAAGATAGGCAGGCATGATGGAGAACTCCAAAATCAAAATGGTTGATGTGAAATTGAGAGAAAATTGTGAAGGGATCCTTCTTTAAATGGAGACAGTGGAGTGCAGAACTTCCATTTTCATCCCTACATACCTTCTCCTGAATGAAGGGGGAGAAAATACTTGTGCTGATTAGATCTACTACAAATTTATGTTTCAAATTTTCAATTGGGTCTTCAATTCTACTTGGCAATCCTTCTATATTCCCTTTATCAAATCACTATCCCACTCTCAACAGTTCTTATAAAAACTTTTTCAACCTTCCTCAAATGTCTCCTGGCTTCTCTTCCCCTCAATCTATTGGCTAAGAACCTTACCTCCTATTTAACAAAAATAAATGAGACCATTCATTATAAGTTCCTTCTTCTCCTTCCTTCCTCATCTCCTATCACTCATATGATTTCTGACAAAATCTATTACTTCATTGTATCCTCACAGGAAAAGATGGCTTTACTTAAAGCTACTCCTCTGAACAAAAGTTCTCATTTCATCATATCTCCTTCAATTCCTTTCTCCCTTTTTCTTCTTCAAAATACCATTTATCTTGAAACTCTTTAGTTCCTTCCTTAGTGCCTACAATCATCCAAATCTCTCACAACCTCAGAAATATACCTTATTTGATTTCTATCCCCACTAACTATTGTACTGTATCTCTTTTGCTCTTCATGTCTTAATTATTTGAGGCCAGCTACAATTCCCTCTACTTTCTCTCTTCCCTCACTGCTTTACTTCTTATATTCTGATTGTTAAACCCATAATTATACCGAAACTATTTCTTTTCAAATCATCAATAATATTAGAATTACCAAACCCAATGATCTTTCCTCAGTCTCAACCTCTTTGCACCCTTGACACTGTTGACCATCCCTCACTTCCTTGACAATCTCTTATCTCATTCTCTTTTTTTTTTGGGGGGGGGGAAAGCACCATTCCCTTCTCATTCCGTTCCTATCTATTAAAGAACTTTTTAATGTCTTCATTACTGAATCTTCCTCTATGTTAAGAAATCTAACATCTAACATTATGTATCCCAAATTGCTCTGTCCTGAGCCCTTTTTTTCTGTCATTCTATACTATATCACTCAGTGATTTCATCAGATCCTATGTGTTTAATTACCATCATTATGTTGATAAATTTCAAATCTACATACCCACACCAAACTCTATGCTGACTTCAAGTCTCACATTTACAATTTTTTCAGACATATTAAATTCATAATTCAATAGACATACTAAACTTAAAATGTCCAAGACTGAATCAATTATCTTTCCACTTAAATCCTATCCCTCAGAAAACTTTCCTGTCACTGTTAAGGAAAACACTCTCATCTAGGTCCCCCTTACTCACAAAACTTAGGTGTCATTCCTCACTTCCCACTCTATCTCACCAACATCTAAATTCTGTTGCTAGGGCATATCAGTTTCACTTTTACAACACTTCAATACGTCCTTTTTTAAAATTTCTGATACTGGCACCATGGTAGCATAGTCAGTATGAAGTAATCTTCATATTTAGATTATTGAAGTAGTCTGCTGGTATAACTGCCTTCCTCAATTCTTTAGCCATTCCAGTGTTTCTCCAATCAGCCACTAAATTGATTTTCCTGAAGCACAGGTTAGATATTGTAACTTCACCTACTCAGTAAACTCCTGGGGCACTCTGTCATCTCAAGATTAAAAAATATCTATTTGGAGTTCAAAGCCTTTCATAATCTCTTCTTCCTCACCTAGCTTTCTAGTCTTATTATATTTTATTCTCCTGTCATTATTTTTAGTTGCAATGACACTCACCTCTTTACTTTCAATGAACGAAGTTCTATCTCTTGGATTCAGGTATTTTCTCTGACTGTCTCCCTTGCTTTTAATTCTCTCTCTCCTCAACTATATGTCCTGTTTTTCTTCACTTACACTAATTTCCAACTAATTTTTTTCCCAAGAAATCTTTTCCAAATCTCGTTGGTTTTAGTGTTTTCCATCTCTTAATAACAAATTAAATGGTTTATAGCTTATTCATGCATATTTGTTTTCTTTTTGTCTCCACCATCATATTGTACATTTCCAGAGGACAAGAATTATTCATTTAACCTTTTTTTGTATTACTAACACTTAGTAAAATGCCTACTACATAGTAGGGTCTTATCAAATGCTTTTTGTTTTTTGATTCTTTTTTTTTTTACTTATTTTTGACTAATATTGAAGCATTGCTTTTATGTGATGCTATATTTCAGTGTATACATTGTTTCTATTCAAAAATCCAATTATTTATTTTTAACATTATTTTTAAAATTGAATTCCAAATTATCTTTCTCTGGAATTATGGAATTATCTTCCAGTCTCTCACATATTGGAATGAAAAAAAATCAATTATTAATGTGAAATATCACAATTATTACTATGCCAATAAAGAATGTTTCATTTTATACTCCAAAATTAGATTTTTTTTCTGCACCAACCTCTGGATTATCTGTTGATCATCTTAGGCTCAACTTACTGAAGTTTTTTTTTTTTGTTTGTTTTTGTTTTTTATTTTTTGCTGAGGCAATTGAGGTTAAGTGACTTGCCCAGGGTCACACAGCTAGGGAATGGGAAGTGTCTGAGGCCAGACTTGAACTCAGGTCCTCCTGATTTCAGGGCTGGTGCTTTATCCACTGCACCACCTAGTTGCCCCAACTTACTGAGTTTTTAATGTGAGACTTCTTCAGAAGGCTAATCATCATGATTTTTCATTTTGGACACAGCAACTCATTCACCTGTCTATTAGTGAGTGTCTTGCATCAGTGAACAGAGGGACCACACTGATGAAGTCACTGATGTTTTGTCATATTGATTTACAGCAATTAGAGAAGATATGCATATTGAGATAAGAAATTATTTCCTATAAATGTCAAAGTTTCAAAAAAAATCTGAAATTATATCATAACAGATACACAAATGCTTCATTAATTCAGGTTGCAGTCCTTCTTCACCTTGCTGGGACGTTTATTGGGTTTTGGCCACTATCCTGGGATCAATCTTCTGATAGAATGGCTTTACCTTAAAAGTTAGACTGTTCTCTATGGGACAAACATACACTTAATCACAAGTCAAACCTTTCCATATTTTTCAAGTTGATATGACTTGCCTGACCTTACAATGGCATAACTGTTGAGAAATTGGGTTCTGTATTCCACATTATTTCAGAAAGAAAAATAAATCACTAGAAATAAGTAACCTAGAAGAAGAAAAAATTCAAAATATTAAATGGATTTTCAATGTCAGTGAGGTGAGTATTTCAGCAATTTAGATCATAACTCATCAATACTCGCCGAACCTTTGTACATCTTTTCATTAATTTCCCATAATTTTCCCATAGGGCATCTATTCCAGTTGCTAGGAATAAGCCTTCTGTTTGTTTTTTTAAATTATAAGTCAAAGAAATAGTTGTGTGCTGCTGAACTTACGCCAGTTACCAAGAAGCAGCTGTTAAATTTCTGAAAACCTCAAAAATTTGTAAATATTACAAATCAAAGTCTTATTTATTGTTTTGTTGATTGTTTATTTTTAAGAAATTGATGTAGAAGCTCCAGGACAGAAAATGGTGCTTGTGTCTAGGTTCCTAAGTGGTTCTCTGAAAACAGCTGCCAAAAAAAACCCCTGAAGCTAGGGATAATGCACTATCCACACTGGAAACAGATCCCTAATTTAACAAAGAGTTAAAATCTAAGCAAAGAAAATGAGTAGACAACAAAAATCATTTCTGACCATTGAAAGTTATTATGGTACAAGGAAGATAAAAACACATAATCAGAAGATGATAACAAAGTCAAAGCTCCTACATCCAAAGCCAAGAGAGAGACAGAGACAGAGACAGAGACAGAGACAGAGTCAGACAGAGAGAGAGAAAGAGAGAGAGAGAGAGAGAGAGAGAGAGAGAGAGAGAGAGAGAGAGAGAGAGAGAGAGAGAGAGAGAATTGGGCCCAAGCCATGGAAGAGCTCAAAAGAAATTTTGAAAATCAAGTAAGAGAGACAGAGAGGAAATTAGGAAAAGAATTGAGAATGGTGCAAAAGAAAATGCAAAAACCTACTGAGGAGAAGAATGCCTTATAAAGCAAAATTGGCCAATTGGGAAAAAAGGTACAAAAGCTCACCAAAAAAAAATAATTCCTTAAAAATAGAATTGAGCAAATGGAAGCTAATGGCTTTATGAGAAATCAAAATTCAATAAAATAAAACCAAAAATAAAAAAATATGAGATATTTCACAGAAAAAAAAAAACTAAGCTGGAAAATAGATCCAGGAGAGATAATTTTTAAATTACTGGTATACCTGAAAGTCATGATCAAAACAAAAAGAGCCTGGACATCATCTTTCAAGAAACCATCAAGAAAAATTATCCTGATATTCTAGAACCAGAGAAGGGAAAGGGAGAAATAAAATGGTATGAATTATCTGTCATAAAAAAAGAGACAAGAAAAAATCTTTTACAGTGGAAGGGAAGAGGGACAAGAGAGGGTGTGAGAGAGAAGCTTACTCTCATCAGAATTGATTCAAAGAGGAAATAACATACATACTCAATGGGGGTACATAAATGTATCTTACCTTAATGGAACACTCAGACTATTAATGTATTATCAATGAGGCAATCAATCTTGATTTTGTCCCTTCTTATTGATAATGATATTTACTCTCAATGATTTTCTTTATTTGTTTGAATTAGCTACATATTAAAAATACATAGAATGATCATGTATACATAAGTATAAGAAAATTGTACATCTCAATCATTCCTCAAACATTTGTCTGTTAGCATCTTCAAATTTTTTAAGCTCTGTAAGCCTTAGTTTCCTTATAACATATTATAATCCTTATAAATACTTTCCTTATAAATGAGAATAATAAAAACACATCTCACAAAACTGTTAAGAGTATTAAATGAGATAATCTAAGTTTAGTGTTTTGAAAACCTTATAATGTTATATGTTAGTTATTATTATATGATGTGGCCTTCTGACATTGAACAAGTGCTGTATATTATCTTTTGTGGCACTCAGTAAATAAACTCCAGGACCATCTCCAGTCATCCATCTATATATGGCTCAAATAGTTCTAGAAGGGAAAGTGAGGCCTTGAACAGCCATCCTTCACTTAAATCCAATTCACTTGCATGTCATGGCATCACCTGTCTGATGTTATGAGCCTCTTCAAGAATGAATAACAGGGAGCCAAGATGGCAGAGTGAAAACATGACTCTCTATGTCCTCCTCCAATCTTCTCTCAAATAAACAATAAAATAAGCCTCTGAACTGATCTTCAAGTCAACGAACTCAGAAATATTTGGACACTGCTTTCTGGATAACTTCATATCAGGTTTGTCTGACTCAGACAGAGAGATAAATAGACGACTCCTGTGTAGGCCAGAAGTGAGGGTGGGACTCAGCTCAGCTCATCCTGGCAGAAATTCCAAACTCCAAACTCCAAATTCCAAACACCTGGAGTTTATCTGAGGCACTCCAGACACCCTGCCCTGATTGGGGGCAAGTGTTCTGGCAGACTTGCCTTGTTTAAGGAGTAATTCGGACTTAGTCCTAGCCCCCACCGGCCCAGCACCTTAAGTTAATTCACAGAAGTGCTCCAGGGCAAAGCTTTTCAGCTGCCCTTTTTGTTTTTTCCCCTACCTTAAAGAGATATCCACACTGTCTAAAAAAAATGAAGAAGCAAAAGAGAGCTCTCACAATAGACAGCTTTTATCAAGGCAAAGAAACGTTGACCCCAGATCCTGAGGTTCCTTTAGACAAAATACAAGAAGAAGGTATTAAAGACCATCACTGGTCACTTTTTCAAAAGGCCTTTCTGGAAGATTGCATAAAGAACCTCAAAAGAAAGCTGGAGGATAAATGGGAAAATGAACTGAAATCAGTGCAAGAAGGATACAATATCTTGCAAGAAGGATATGATGCCCTGCAAAAGAGATATGAAAAAGACACCAATTTATAGAAAAATAAAATTAGTGAAGTGGAAAAAGAGTGCAATGAAAAATTGGCCAGTTACAAAAGGAGCTTAAGAAGATAATTGAAGAAAACTTTAAAAATAAGAATTGAACAAATGCAAGTGAATGACTCAATAAGACTTCAAGAATGAGTCAAACAAAAACAAAAAATTGAAAAATTAGAAGAAAATATAAAATATTTCCTAGGAAAAACAACTGACTTGGAAAATAGATCTAGGAGAGAGAATCTAAGGATTATTGCACTTACTGAAAGCCATGATGAAAAAAAGAATCTAAACACTATCTTCTAGGAAATCCTGAGAGAAAACTGCCCTGAGATTGTAGAATCAAAGGGCAAAATCACCATTGAAAGAATTCACCGATCACCTCCTGAAAGAGACCCCAAAATTAAGACCCCAAGGAATATCGTGGCTAAATTTCAGGACTATAGCACCAAGGAACAGATTCTGCTAGCAGCTAGAAAGAAACAATTCAATAATTAGAATCACACAGGATCTGTCAGCCTCCATAGAGAAGGATCGAAAGGCCTGGAACCAGATATTCCGAAGGGCAAAGGAACTTGAATTACAGCCAGGAATAACCTATCCAGTTAGAATGAGCATTATCCTCCAGGGAAGAAGATGGTTATTCAATGACATAGGTGAATTTCACCTATTTCTAATGAAAAGATTGGATTGGAACAAAAAATTTGACACCCAAACACAGAACTCAAGAGATGCATAAAAAGGTAAAAAAGAAAGGACTCTTGAGAACTTTATTTCTACTATGGGGATACTTAAAGTTTGGGGGTATAATTAACTAGATATTACTTTGATAATATGAAAAAGAAAACTAGGGGGGAAAAGGTTGTCATATTGGGGAAAAGACGGAAAAATTGGTAAAATAAGATCTAAAAAAAGGAGATAAAAAGGTAAAATCACTTGGAGAGGCAAAGAAAACATAATATAATTGAGAGAAAGAGGGGAGGGAGATGAGCATTGTGTAAATCTTACTCTCATCAGGTTGGGCTCTAAAAGGGTATATCAGACACTTGATTTCACATAGAAACTTGTCTGTTGCTAAAGGGAAGTGGGAGGGAAAGGAGGAAAAGTAAGGGACAAACTAATAGAAGGGAAAATAGAAGAATCAGGGGAAAGGAGTAAAAAAGGAGGGAGGGGATCTAAAGGGTAGAGTATTGTTTGGGGGAGGGGGTCATCAAAAGCAAAGTACTGAGGAGGGGGGAAGGGAGAAAGGGGAAAGGAAAGGGGAAAACATAACTTGCGTAAATAAGAGGGCAGGAAATAAAGAATTAGTTATTCTAACTGTGAATGTGAATGGGATGAACTCTCCCATAAAGCAAAAGCGGATATCAGACTGGATTAAAAACCAGAATCCCACAATATATTGTCTACAAGAAACACATCTAAAACATAGTGACACAGATAGGATGAAGGTAAAAGGCTGGAGCAGTACCTATTATGCTTCAGGTGAACGAAAAAAAGCAGGGGTAGCAATCCTTATCTCAGATCAAGTAAAAGCCAAGATAGATCTAATCAAAAGAGATAAGGAAGGAAACTATATTTTATTAAAGGGTACCATAGATAATGCAGCAATATCTATATCTATCTATCTATCTATCTATCTATCTATCTATCTATCTATCTATCTATCTATACATCAAGTGCAATAACACACAAATTCCAAGGGGAGAAATTAAGAGAAATGCAAGAAGAAATAGACAGCCAAAATGATACTAGTGGGGAATCGCAACCTTGCTCTCTCAGAATTAGATAAATCAAACTACAAAATAAACCAGAAAGAAACTACGGAGATAAACCAATTGTTAGAAAAGTTAGGTGTGATAGATATATGGAGAAAGTTGAATGGAGACAATAGGGAATTTACTTTTTTCTCAGCAGTCCATGGAACCTATACAAAAATTGACCATGTGTTAGGGCATGAAAACCTCAAAATCAAATGCAGAAAGGCAGAAATAGTAAATGCATCCTTTTCAGATCATGATGCAATAAAAATCACATGCAATATAAGGCCAGGAGAAAATAAACCAAAAGTTAATTGGAAATTAAATAATCTAATCCTGAAGAATGAATGGATGAAAGAGCAAATCATAGACACAATCAATAATTTCATCCAGGAGAATGACAATAAGGAGACAACATACCAAAATTTGTGGGATACGGCCAAAGTGGTTATAAGGGGCAATTTTATATCTCTAGATGCTTACTTGCATAAAATAGAGAAAGAAAAGATCAAAGAATTGGGCTTATTATTAAAAAAAACTAGAAAAAGAACAAATTAAAAACCCTCAATTAAATACCAAATTGGAAATTCTAAAAGTAAAAGGAGAAATTAATAAAATTGAAAATAAGAAAACTATTGAGTTGATAAATAAAACTAAGAGTTGGTTCTATGAAAAAAACTAACAAAATAGATAAGCCTTTAGCTAATTTGATAAGAAAAAGGAAAGAGGAAAATCAAATTGTTAGTCTCAAGAATGATAAGGGAGAATTTTCCTCCAATGAAGAGGAAATCAGAGCAATAATTAGGAGTTACTTTGCCCAACTTTATGCCAGTAAGTTTGATAATCTAAATGAAATGGAGGAATATCTACAAAAATATAGATTGCACAGGTTAACAGAAGAGGATATAAATTATTTAAATAGCCCCATATCAGAAAAAGAAATAGAACAAGCTATTAACCAACTCCCTAAGAAAAAATCTCCAGAGCCAGATGGATTTACATGTGAATTCTACCAAACATTCAAAGAACAATAAATTCCAATACTATACAAACTATGTGAGAAAATAGGGACAGAAGGTATACTGCCAAATTCCTTCTATGAGACGGATATGGTGCTGATAGCTAAACCAGGTAGGGTGAAAACAGAGAAAGAAATCTATAGACCAATTTCCCTAATGAATATTGATGCAAAAATTTTAAATAAGATATTAGCAAAGTGATGACAGAAAGGCATCCCCAGGATAGTGTACTATGACCAAGTAGGATTTATACCAGGGATGCAGGCCTGCTTCAATATTAGGGAAACTATCAGCATAATTAATTATATTAATAACCAAACTAACAAAAACCATATGATTTTCTCAATAGATGCAGAAAAAGCATTCGATAAAATCCAACATCCATTCCTATTACAAACACGAGAGAGTATAGGAATAAATGGGCTTTTCCTTGAAATGATTAGTAGCATCTTAAAACCATCAGCAAGCATCATATGTAATGGAGACAAACTAAAACCATTCCCAATAAGATCAGGAGTGAAACAAGGCTGCCCACTGTCACCATTACTATTTAATATTGTATTAGAAATGTTAGCTTTGGCAATAAGAGAAGAAAAAGAGATAAAAGGAATCAGAGTAGGTAATGAAGAATCCAAATTATCACTCTTTGCAGATGACATGATGGTATACTTAGAGAACCCTAGAGACTCAACTAAAAAACTACTAGAAACAATTCACAACTTTAGCAAAGTGGCAGGATTCAAAATTAATCCACATAAATCATCAGCATTTTTATATATTACCAGCAAAGTTCAGCAGCAAGAGATACAAAAAGAAATTCCATTCCAAATAGCAGATGATAGGATAAAATATTTGGGAATCCATCTTCCAAGGAAAAGTCAGAAACTATACGAACTAAATTACAAAACACTTTCCACACAAATAAAATCAGACCTAATCAATTGGAAAAATATTAAGTGCTCATGGGTAGGCAGAGCAAACATAATAAAAATGACAATACTACCCAAACTAATCTACTTATTTAGTGCCATACCAACCTCCCAAGAAATTATTTTACAGATCTAGAAAAAATAGTAGCAAAGTTCATTTGGAAGAACAAAAGGTCAAGGATTTAGGGGATTAATGAAAAAAAAGGCAGATGAAGGTGGCCTTGCTGTATTAGATCTAAAAGTATATTAGAAAGCAGCAGTCATCAAAACCATTTGGTACTGGCTAAGAAATGGAGCAGTCGATCAGTGGCATAAGATAGGATATCAGGACAATCTAGGCAATAACTTTAACAATTTAGTTTTTGATAAACCCAATGACCCCAGCTTTTGGGATCAGTACTCACTATTCGGCAAAAACTGCTGGGAAAATTGGAAAGTAATGTGGAAAAAATTAGGACTTGACCCACACCTAACACAACATACCTATGATAAGATCTAAATGGGTTTATGATCTAGATATAAAGAGGGACTTTGTAAGCAAGTTAGAGAAATGTAATATAGTTTATCTCTCAGACCTGTGGAGATGGAATAAATTTATGTCCAAAGAAGACCTGGAACTCCTAATTGAACACCAGATGGATAATTTTGATTATCTTAAGTTAAAAAGTTTCTGTACAAATAAAACTAATGCAGACAAGATTAGGAGGGAAGCATCAAATTGGGAAATCATCTTTACATTTAATGGTTCTGATAAAGGCCTCATTTCTAAAATATATAGAGAATTGTCTCATATATATAAGAATTCAAGCCTTCAATAGATAAGTGGTCAAGGGATATGAACAGACAATTTTCAGATGACGAAATTAAAACCATCTCTAGTCATATGAAAAGTTGCTCCAAATCACTATTGATCAGAGAAATGCAAATTAAGACAACTCTGAGGTACCACTACACACCTGTCCGATTGACTAAAATGACAGGAAAAGATAAAGATGAATGTTGGAAGGCATGTGGGAAAACTGGGACACTAATACATTGTTGGTGGAACTGGGAACGGATCCAACCATTCTGGAGAGCAATTTGGAGCTATGCTCAAAAAGTTGTCAAACTGTGCATACTCTTTGACCCAGCAGTGTTTCTACTGGGCCTATATCCCAAAGAGATCTTAGAGGAGGGAAAGGGACCCACCTGTGCAAGAATGTTTGTGGCAGCCCTTTTTGTAGTGGCTAGAAACTGGAAACTGAAAGGATGCCCATCAATTGGAGAGTGGCTGAATAAATTTTGGTATTTGAATGTTATGGGATATTATTGCTCTGTAAGAAAGGACCAGCAGGACGATTTCAGAGAGGTCTGGAGGGACTTGCATGAACTGATGCTGAGTGAAACGAGCAGAACCAGGAGATCATCATACACAGCAACAACAGTATTACATGATGATCAATTCTGATGGACATGGCTCTCTGCAACAAAGAATTGTCTCATACCAGTTCCAATTGTTCCCTGAAGAAAACCATATACACCCAGAGAGAGGGATATGAAATATGGACCACAACATAACATTTTCATCCTCTCTATTGACATTTGCTTGCATTGTGTTGCCTTTATCTGATTCTTTTTTTTTTCTTGTAGATAGGATTTTTCTTGCATAACTTCTCAAGCATTTCAAAATTATTAATATGTAGTGGACTTCCTACCATCTAGGGGAGGGGAGGGGACTGGGGGTCAAATATGTAATGGAAAGCTTTGTAAAGATCAATGCTGGGGAACTACCCATACATATGTTATACAAATAAAAAGCTTTAATTAAAAAAAAAAGAATGAATAACAAACAACAACAAGGAAATAAATACAATTACATATATTTTAATACACAGGTAGCTGAGGAAACATAGTATTAAAGGGTGGAGAGAATGATATTGAATCTCTCTAGAATCTTTCTATATATTCATGTATCCATCACCCTATAACTGTAATCTTTCATTCTATATATCCATTTCTCCATTATCTATCATCCATCTTTCTTTCCTCCTTCCATTCTCTATTTATTTATACATTTATATATCCATCTTTTTCTTGCTCTCTTCTCTGTGTCTATGTATTTACCTATCATTTATCCATCTCAATTTACTATATCTATCTCTCTATCTATCCATCTTATCTGTAGAGATAGAAATATCTTCCTTATTACAAAAAATCCCCTTTAGATTTTTTCCCTTCAACTTTCTAGTTTTGAATATAAAACATAGTATAGTACCTTCTTAGAGCAATTGTTTTAATATGATGTTTTGATTGATTACATGAATGCAAAGAAATAATTTTAAGACTCAAACCTATCTCCTCTGACTCCAGATATGGAGTTCTTTTCTTTGCACCATGGACTGCTAGTCAAGCATTATGTATATTTGGAAATTGAAACTAAAACTTAAAAAAGAGAATTGACAAACTTGTGGTCACATAGCTAAAGAGTGGCAGAGTCTGGATTTATATGATATCTTAGTTTAAATCCTTTAATCTTTCCACTCCCTACAATTGCCCCACTCCATTCTTCATGTGTTTTGTTGTGATGATCAAGTTGTGTAAGCAGTATCTGAGAAGGATTTGCAAAGCCCATTTTCTTCTCTAGGGTAGCAGCCTTATACATTAGGACAATAGACAATATATTAAGTTTCAAATGTAATTTACAGTGATGAGTGTGCAAAATTGAATTCATTATATTTAGGGACAGAATATTAAGAGTAATTACTGAATTTGGCAGGTGCTGTAGTCACGGCATTAACTCAGAGCTCTCCAAGGGAAGGAGTTTTTCCAGGTACAAAATCATCTCTTCAGATGGAACAAGTGAGTCATTTGAACACATATGAGTTCCTGTAACTAAGAATGCTTCTGAGCTTTCTAAGTGAAAGCATGAAATCATTTGGGCACAATTCAGGTCAGTTTAAAAAAAAATAAGTCTTTTTTTTTTTTCCCCTCCTCAAGAGAGATTTCTTTTCTCAATAATAAATCAAAAGACAACTTTTTACAAGTATCTCTAAACATTTTTAAATGAAAGGAATATTTATTGGCACAGTCCCAAATTAAAAATAATACAACTCTTTAAAAATCAGGAAACAGATTTAAAATGTATTTTAAATTACTTTGAGGCCAAAGATAGATAGATAGATAGATAGAAAGACAGACAGACAGACAGATAGATAGATAAACCAAATCAAGTAAATTAAGGCCTTTGCTAAGGTCTTTTTAAAAATGTTTTATTTGTGATATAGAACAAAGGAGGTATAAGTAGAGAGCAAACTTTGCCAAAAAAAAAAGATCCTTGTACCAAAAATATTAGTTTGGAAAGCAGTTCAATTATTGTGTATTCAAATGTTTTCATTTTATAGATAAAAAACTGAAGCACAGCAATGGGAAGGAGCTTTTCCTTATTCATGCAGATAGTAAGTAGCAAACATTTGAATCCATGTTCTTTAAGTAGAGGTTAAAAATGGCCTATTGTTGTCTGATGACCTACCTAAGTAAGTGCAGTGAGGATCATTATTTTAAGATTGTATGGGGTTGACTGAATTTCTGGCCACAGCAACTCATGAAAGCAATGTTAAATCATGGAAATACAGAGACTTTTATTAGTACAAGAAAAAACCACAACAATGAAAACCTTCAAATCAAAAACCTTCTGGAACTGGTAATGGTTAAGAATTATCGGCTATACTTTATTAGCTATACAACCTTGGGCAAAATCAAACCAAAGTACAAATTTTCAATACACAGAATATCTAAACTCACCTAAATTCAACAGACAACTAATTTGCTCGAGCATATGTAGAATAATAATCTGACACAACACTCACCATACTTTCATACTCTGGAATTCTTGTTCACTTATAAAACTATTGTAAAAAACCTGATCAATGTTCTGGAGGTTGGCTTACTATGAAAAGAATATGGGGAATGCGATAAAAGAAAAAAAGTGACACATTTTCCAACAAATAGTAGGAAAAGAATATTTGTTGAGAAAGGTATTTCTCTTCTCAATTTTTATACATTAACTTGGGGAAACATATTGAACAAAACACAAAAAGATGCATATTTAAAACAAAAATGTTTTCTAGAATACAATGGTAATGACTTAAAAATGGGACATTTCTGTATTGACTGGCAAAGAGATTTGGCAATATGTCTTTCACACTGACCTATTAAAAGCTTACTCTCTTATCAATCACCCAAAGTATTTTTTACAGATTATGGCAAGGCAGAAGCAAACAAAATTATTCAATTCAGGTCCTGAATATGATACTAAAGAACATTCCCAGGAGAGTTAAGCAGTTTTACATGCAGGAAATATCATATTTTTATTTTATTAAGCTCACTTCAAATATGTCAACTGACATGCATACCATATAATCCAATATAAATTTCTTCAAAAAAAAAGATTTTAGAGAAATCACTGGGGATTTGAAAGAATATGATAAGAGAATTTTGGCTAAGATATCATCATTAAGGAACTTATAATATTTGCTTAACACATTAAACTATGCATTAAAAATAATTTGAGCAGAAATTGAAATTTTAATTTAAATGAAAGAGCAGTTCAGTTTTTTAATGCATAGACAGTTGGAGGAACCATAATTTCAACACAGATTCATCTAAAAGTTAATAGATGGTCTTTTTAAGTTTCTTGGCCAAAACATATCATTACACTGGGGATGCCAAGACTATGAAGTATAGGCAGTGACTCAACTGAAATCTCCCAATATTTCCCTCCAAACAACTTTAAAATGCCTCAAATTCAATTCTGGAACAGATGTGTCAAAACTAGGCCAGAGGAAGACATTTTTTTTCCAACATAATACAAATTAGGAGCTCAACAGAAGAGATCTGTGAAACAGGGATAGATGCTGGTCCACTAGCAATACCAGGTAAGGACCTTTGAGGTGACTGCAACAGCAGCAGCAGTTTGGGAGCTCTCAGTACAGAGATAGTTGGTTAGAGGGTGAGATAGATGATAAGAAACAGATTATAGAGGACCCTGGGAAGAAACTGAGTACAATATTGGTAACTCCTAGGCAACACTATTATTCATACACAGTTCTGGATGATAGTATCAGGGAAGATAGGATAACTTGTGTTTGATCCAAAACCAGCAGGAACCCTGATCAGACTTCCAAAGCAGTGAAGAGCATCAAATACTTGCTGATACTGGTAAATAAGGATTTGAGGGTAATTCCAGGGCAAAAAGGAAAGCTAAAATGCCCCAATATCTTCGTTCCAGAAAACAAAAATAAAAATTGGAAGAGTCCACTAATCACCTAATGAAAGAGAGTCTAAAATAAAAACTTCCAGGAATATTATAACCAAATTCCAGTGGTCCTAAGTCAGGGAGAAAATATTGCAAAGCCAGAAAGAAATTATTCAAATATTGTGGAACCATAGTCAAAATCTTTCAAGATTTAGCAGCTTTCACATTAAAGGAACAGAGAACTTGTGATATGATAATTCTGCAAGGCCAAAGGGCTAACATTACAACTAAGATTAACTTACCTAGAAAAAAAACCATATTTTTTTAGATGGAAATGTAAACATTAAGTATCTTCTGATTTCTTGTTGTGAAGACTTGGCTATTCTGATGATGAAATGCTATCCATTTAGAGCAACTGAACTCTACATGAATATTGAAACACAGACATACACAAAAATTATATATATATATATATACATATATATATATATACACACATATATATACCAACACACATCACACATGTGCACATACATACATATATTATATATCTACACATATACACACATGCATCATACATACATATATATACTCATGCTTTTTTTTCCTTTTTTTTTTTTTTTTGCTTTTCACGTTGAGACATGGATAATGTCGGTTTTGCTTTTGCTTTTTGTTCAATATGTTTAATAGATATCATATCATTTGCCCTCTCAATGAGTAGAGGAAGCTGAAGGAAGAGAGATAATTTGGAACTTAACATTTAAATAAATATTAAGTATAAACCCATATTAAATAAATGTTAAATATATATAATTGTTGAAAATAAATAAAAATGAAAACAAAAATGAAATAAAAATTCTTTGTAATAAATGTACATACTCAGGCAAAATAAATACCCTTAGTAACTGTATATAATAAGAAAAATGTATCATTTGGCATTCTAAATGTCACCTCTTTTTAACAGAAATAGTTTCATTATTGGTCCATTAAAATCATGAATAGTTATTTTGTTACTTATAGTCCTTTAACTTTCAAGGTTGTTTTTATAGTGTTATTCTATAAATTGTTCCCCTTCTTCTACTGATTTCATTTTCATCAGTTTAGAAAAGTCATTCTTTAAATCATTTTTCAAACACACATGTATATGGAAATGTATATATCAACATCACAAACCAACATAAGCATCTTTCTATCATTATGTATTAATCTATCCATCTATTAAACTGTTTAAATAATGTTTGATTTTATTCTTTAAGAAAAAAAAAAAACTGATGGGAAGCTATGTGGTGCAGTGAATAGAGCACCAGCCTTGAAGTCAGGAGAATCTGAGTTCATATGTGGTCCCAGACATTTAACACTTTCTAGCTGTGTGACCCTGGGTAAGTAATTTAGCTCCAATTGCCTCAGCAAAACAATAAATAAAAAAATAAGAGATAAAACAAAGAATTAGAGTACATAAGGCATTGGAAGATGTGTATAGCTATTTACAAATATTGTTGTGAAGTTGAATTATTCATTTGAAGAATATTGATCTTAATTTGAAAACTAAGATGTGATATAAAGAAATAATTTTAAGGTCTTTGAATTAGCTCAGTGAAAAATTACTTTAAAGAGAACTTTTGGATAAGGGGATATGATTAGAAGTTCAGATGTTTGAGTCCTTATCCTCTAGCTGATGGCACATTAGGTAGAAAACTTAGTTCTGAGTTATGAAAATCTGAGTTCAAATCTACATACAGATATTAATCATTTGTGCAAGGAATTTTGTCTATTTTTCTGTTTCCTCAAATGTAAAATGAGGACAATATCATCAACTTCACTGGTTTTTAAAAAAATAACACATTTTATGTAAATGTTTATTCCTTTTCTTTCCCAGTAAATTCTTTTGATCTCAATTCCTCATCTGTGTACTAAGATTATTGGATTAGATGATCATCAAAGTCTCTTTGCATTATAACACTCATTTTATGATTTTATGATATTCTTGTTTGTTTCAAAAGCAATTGAAATCAATAGTACGTGATTTGAATAGTTGTCAAAGATAATAGAAACAGGTGGATAAGGGCATACAGAGGTAGAATACTGGTGATCAATTCTCATTATAAGCTAAATCCACCAATCAAAAAACAAGAGGGGAAAATATTTGTCAAATCTAGTAAAGGTGCATTTATTAAGTTTTTTTTTTTTTTTTTTTTTTTTTTTTTTAACCAAACACTGGGCTAAACTTTGGGGATATAAAGAAAGCGAATCAAAGCAAAACAAAATAGCATATAATAAACACACAAATACTTTTGCTTTCATAGACAGAGAGAAACAGAGACAGAGACAGTCACAGAGAGAGAGACAGAAACAGAGAAAGACAGAGAAAGAGAGAGAAAGAAACATTGTTCAGAGAAGAATCCTCTATTTCTATCATGTGGCAAATTCTGATTGGAAATAAATAGAGAGAGGGGTTAGGAAAAACTCACTTCTATTTTAGTGAGGACATTAATCAGAGAAATTAGAAATGCTAAAAAGGTCAATCAACACCTAATTAAAGTCACATTTCCTTCTGATTCCTATGAGCTAAGTGACCTGGTCATGGCCTTTTGGTCCTTTATAAAATCATTCTAATCAGTGGTAAACCAAGATAATGCAGTAATCCTGAAAGATAAATTGGTTGGGTGTGGTGGAGTTTAATAGGAAAGACAGTGACTAAAACTTTATCTTGTCTTCCACTCTGTAATATCTATCTTTGTCTGGGTGAGAGAAACATTTTAAGTCCTTAAAAATGATTGAAGAATTTTACTGCTTCTCTTTCCACCAGTGTACTGGATGTATATTTACAAAAGCTGACAGCAGTGTGTGTGTACATGTGTGTGTATGTATGTGTGTGCACATGTATGTGTACACACATGCAAACCAGAAACCAAGAACAGACTAGACACAAATTCAAAATTCCAAGAAGCCCAGCTCAATGAAGATGAGGGATATGGTGTTATGGAAACACTAAACAAAATTTAGGGGAGCATTTTGAAGACATTAAAGTTAACTCCCAAGAGCCATGTTAAATTTGAGCCCATTTCCTTAAATTTTCCTGATTTCAAGATATCTACACTATGCCTATAGAACTCTGGTACGTAATTATCAATAAAAACTAATTGTCTTGCTTGAGTAATTGACATAAACTCATAATCATTTTGAGAAGCAATCTAGGGATGACTTGTGAACTTAACCATTAGAAAGACTACCCACCATTCCTAAGGTTAACCCCAGAGTCCTAAGGGAATATAATATTAGTCATGACCTTTTAAGAAGTAACTCCATTGGACTAGGAAGTGGTAAAGTTAAAAGTCTTTAATTATACAACTGCAAAAGTGGGTGACTATACAATAATAGGCACACTTGTAATTTGTCATTTTAAACCCTCATCTTATACTCACAACCACCTGATGTCATTAAGAATAAGAATTGTAATCTTAACTCTGCAGAATATTCGACAATTTTAATTTCTCCTTCATTTTTCAATGTATATCTACTGTTTTATGTTTTATCATTGAGAATGTTTTGTCTCACCTATTTCTGAATCCCTAGTAACCAATAGAGTTTAGTAGTGATAAGAACTGTTTGTATTTCTCCAATGGCATAGGGAGGTAACAGTTGAAGAAACTTTAACAGTGCAAGCTAGGATTTCTCTACAGCTAAAATCCTAGAGAGTTGCCTGAAGCACATGAATACTAAGTTATCTTTGTTGAGTCACCTAGACAATATGTCTTAAGTAGCACCTGAACCTGCTCTTCCTGGGTTTGAGACCAACTCTTTATCCACTATAAAATGCTGGCTCTTTTATATTTGGAAGTATACAATATATATCAAATGGAATTTAATTCCTTTGTCTTGTTCAATCTACTTTTTCATTCTCCCTATATGCGGAATTAGAACATAATCCCATATTTAGTACTTTTATAGGCAGATTGGGAACTCTAGAGAAAAGGTGCTACAGACATCTAATAAATAATAAATATCCACTCTAAAATGCATTTGTTAATGCATAGCAAAGCATGCTATTGCATATAGAAGCAAAATTTTGTCAACAACAAGCAACTTGGCTAAAATCAATGGTACCAACAAGAGAGGTAAACTTGGAAGAGCAGAAGAAAACCTATTAAAAGTAAATTTACAAATGCAAAACAAAACAAAAACAAACCACAACAAAACCTGTGTATTTTATTATTAATCTCATATATACTTCTTCTCCCCCAACTCAGTGAATTATTTTAAGTCTTGCATAAATTTTCATTTCATACTCACTCTGATTTTTCATAGGCTGTCCTATGTATAAAAAAGCTTTCCTTACTTAGCTTTTCTTTTCAGTATCCCTAAGCATCAATAAGTTGTAGCTCAAGCTCCATTTCCCAATGAAGCCTTTCCTGGTATTCCCAGCTGATGCTCTTTCTAATCTTGCTAAAATTATTTCACATTTACATTGACAATATATTCCAGTTATGTAATACTGCACATATTATTTCTCCCTTATACAATATAAGATACTTCTAGATAAAAACTATTTTCATTTTATTCTATATATCCTCTGTGCTATAGTACATGAAACACAGGAAATACTAACTGCTTTTTTGATTAAATTCCATTTAATAAGAGGGGTAATAGCATCATGATTATAAAACTATATAGATAGATACACATGTATGTGTGTGTGTATGTATTCATATACAATATGAGTGCTTATTTTTGGCACTATTCTTCCCAAATCTTTCCTATCATTAAATTATAGAGATACTTTTCTTCACTACTCTTTCAGTAAATAAGTTTATATTTATCAAATTTTGAATTAATTATTCATTACTTATCATAGGTGAAATTTGTTTATGAATCAGCTTTTCCTTTAATTTTAATTAAAATTTCAGTGATATTGACATTAACCAATATATGTTGGGATTTTGCATGTTTTATAGTTTCATGGTTTGCCATGTTAGAACTTGAATATATCTGATATGAAAAGGGGTTCTAAATCATTATTGATCAAAGAAATTCAAATTAAGACAACTCTGTGGTACCACTACATACCTCTCAGATTAGCTAAAATGGCGGAAAAAATAATAATGTATGTTGGAGAGGATGTGGGAAAACTGGGATATTAATACATTGTTAGTGATGGTGTGAACTGATTCAGCCATTCTGGCGGACAATTTGGAACTACGCTCAAAAAGTTATCAAAATGTGCATAACCTTAGATCTAGCAGAGTTTCTACTGGGCTAAAAAAGGAAAAGGGACCCACATGTCCAAAAATATTTGCGGCAGCCCTTTTTGTAGTTGCAAGAAACTGGAAACTGAGTGAATGCCTATCAGAGAATGGTTAAACAAGTTATGGTATATTAATGCTATAGAATATTATTGTTCTGTAAAAAAAACAATCAGCAGGATGATGTCAGAGAGGATTGTAGAGACTTACATGAATGATGCTGAGGGAAATGAGTAGAACCAGGTGATTATTATACACAGCAAGAGCAAGATTATACAATGATCACTTCTGATGGACATGACTTTTGTCAATAATGAGGAGATTCAGACCAGTTCCAATGGTCTAATGAGGAAGAAAGCCTTCTGCACCCAAAGAGAGGATAGTGGGAATGCAATGTGGACTACAGCATAGTATTTTCACTCTTTTTGTTGTTTGCTTGCATTTTGTTTTCTTTCTCATTTTTTTCCTTTTTTTATCTGATTTTTCTTGTGCAGCATGATATTTGTGGAAATAAGTGTAGAAGAATTGCATATGTTTAACATTTATTGGCTCACTTGCTTACTGAGGGAAGGGATGAAGGGAAGGAAGGGAAAAATTAGAACACAGAATTTTGTAGGGATGAATGTCAAAAATTATCCATCTATAGATTTTGAAAATAAAAAAAAAAACTTTAATTAAAAAAAGAAAGACTTTGGATAGAATGATTAGAATGCCATACCTTCTAAGTAAGAGTATAAAGGCTAGAAGAGTGTATAGTAAAGATACCAAATATCATGCAAAGTTGTATATTTCTGGATGATACCTGAAAGTCATTAAAATGTAATTAGAAAATATCAAAATAAATGAAAATACAATAGAACATAAACTAGCATGTAATTTGAACTCTGTAGAATATGAGCATTCAAGCTTTCTTCCAAGAATCATGGAAACTTTATAAATATTAATTAATATAGGGAGAAATGATTCATGTACCAATTTTTCAAATAGGCCATACAAAAGTAAGAAACTAAATTCCAGAAAGAAAGATTTTCCCAATATCAAGATTTATATAAGTTCTTAAATATAGGTCATATTTGGACAGTTCAATCACTACAGATCATGATATGCTGGATATATGATTGAATTTGTAGCTGTGACCCAGACATAGGTCCTACTACTCTTAGGCTAGCATTTAGGAGCTGCCGCAAATTAGATAAGACATATTTTTGACTTGTGTCTATTTCTACCATGAATAATATTCTGACTGCTTTATATATCATTTCCAAGGGGAAGTTTTTACATTGAGAGGCTTTATGGTACCAGAAAGAAAATTGCTTTGGAGTGAAGAATTTTGGATCTAGTCCTACATCTGACAAAGGTTACCTCTGGTGAATCATTTAATCTCCCTAAATTTTATTTTCCTTAGAAATGACTTGAATATTAATAAGTGTTTATTGACTAAGCCCTAATCAGTAATATTCAGTGCTTGAACTATAAAGCTGCTGACATCCCTTTCAGTCATAAAGAAATCATTTATTAATAGAAAAAAAAAAATCAGTAGTGCCCTGAGCATTGATCATATACCAAACTATTGTCACACAGTTAGGAAGCGCATCTCTAAGACCTGGTCTGGCTCTAAATCCAATGATCCTATAATTCTTGGTTTAGTATGGAAATTGGTACATACTGTAATGTATCTTAAATCAGTTTTTAAAATTCATTCAAACTCCTCAATGACATAATTGTGAGGGAATATTCAACTCATTGCTTCAGACTTCTTGTATAGGAAATGAGGAAAGAAAGAACCAGGAAAACATATAAGAAATATGTTCAACAGCAGAGTCTGTAGCCTTTATCATAATCACATGGCTCTCAGCATGCTAGAACACAACTCCCCTTTTACTAGGGTAGGATGAGAGTGGTAGATGGTTTGAGATCAGTTCTTACTTTCAAAAAGGCTATTATCATTCTGGTTATTGCTCTATATTGAATAATTTCTAAGAGTAGGAAATCTATTAGTCAGACTAGGGAGTGGCAAAATGGAAGTTGATAAAAGACAAAGCTTCTGTGATTATCAGATATTCAGTTCCATCCCCTCCAAAAAAAAACCCTAATATTTTTACCTTCTCTAAAGGAATTGTGGACACTTTAAGTCCACAAAGAGAAAGACAATATGCCTGGGGGCCACTGCCCTAAGCAGAAGCTTACAAAAAGCTTATTAAATTCCTACTTTAGGAAAAACAGGGGTTTTTTTCAATTAAAATCAATTCAAAGAAATAGACAAAGTTACAAGTATCTCAGAGATAATTCAATACAACACTTACCTCAACAGGAATTTGCTCTTTGGCATCTCTGTTGATGTTCCATTTTAATGACTATATTGAGTACTAAAGAACCCATTATGACTTTGGTCTTACTACCCCTTCTTTAGATAATTCTCATTGTTAAGAAGTTTTATCTCAAGCAGGCAGCTATATTTCTCTGTAGCTCCTAGTTCTTATCTCTGGAGACAAAGAGAAAAAGTCTAATCTCTCCTTCATATGGCAAGCTTTAAATACTCAAAACAAATATTCATGTTTCCTATTAGTCTTTTTTTTTTTTTCATTTCCTTATTGAAACCTATCCAGTTTTTTCAACTATTCCTAATCAACCATCTCTGGAAGAAATTCATTAGTCAATGTACCTGTCATTAACTATGACACCTAAAATTAAAGATAACACTACAAATGTAACTTGAAATGGACAAAAACATATTACCTGACTTTTTTCTTTTTTGGAATTTATTTTTCAGTGAATGAAGTCAGAAGAGTACATTGGCTGCTGTTGAAATTTCAGATCTCTTAGCCTCTCATATATATTTTTAAAATGTACTGTTGCTTTACCAGGTCTCTCCCTAACTGTAACTATATCCCTAATTGGGTAGTTAGCAATCTTTAGTGAAAATTAAGAACTTTATGTTTCTCCCAATTATGTTTTATCTTCCTACATTTATTTGACATATCCATTTTAACCTGTCTAGAAGTTTGGACACCAGTTTTGGATTCCAAATATGTTAACTAACTATATGTTATCAATATGTTAACAATCTGTCTTAGCTTTCTGATACCTAGAAAAATGTGAAAAACATAACAGCAATGCCTTCATCTGGGTTATTATTTTTATTTTAATGTTGATGAATCTTTATTTCTTCAGTCCACTTTTCAATCAGGGAATGGCACTTTTTATTACAAATTGAATTATATGCATATTCTCTTTTTCTACATTATAGTAATTGGATTGGCAAAAATAAGCCCCCAAAAGGAAAAATGGTAAACTTTGGAGAGGCTATAGGAAAGCAGGTACCGTTGATGCATGCATCTGTAAAGCATTTTGGTCTTATATACAAAATGTTACCAAATGTTATGACCTTTGACCCAGACATATAATTCTTATAAACTTATTTTATAATCTCTAGTCTTATGATAAAGAAATCACAGAAATAGGGAAAAAAGATTCTTAACATTAGATATATATATATATATATATATATATATATATATATATATATTTATATAACATCTTATATTAGCCAAAAAAAGGAAAGAAATGATTTTAAAAAATATATGGAAAGACTTTTTTTTTTTTTTCTGAGGCAATTGAGGTTAAGTGACGTGCTCAGGTTCACAGACCTAGGAAATATTAAGTATCTGAGACCAGATTAGAACTCAGCTTTTCCTGAGATCAGGGCTGGTGCTCTATCCACTGTGCCATCTATGCTTCAGACTTATATGAACTCTTAAGTGAAGTAAGCAAGATTAGAAGAATATTTTACATATAATATCAATACTATACAATGAATGATTTAAGGACTTTTATTAACTGATGAAGGATGAAAAGAGCAGATTCAGAAGAAAAAATTCCTTAATGTTAACACTATAAAAACAAGAAACTTTGATTAATATGCATAATATATTATAACCACATTTAATAAAATGACTAGTCATGATTCCAGGGGACAATTGTGGAAATGAAAAATGTGATGGGCTCAGGGTGAAGAATAACATTTATTTTTGTATAAAACCATTGAGGGGATTGGTTTTGTTTGATCATGTTTATTATAAGAATTTTCCTAAATTTGGTGGGGTTATGGGAGGGAGAGATGGTAGCTTTCTCTTTAAAAAAAAAAAAAAAAAAGTGGCTGGTGTGCTACAGATACGCTAAAACTGCAAGTACTTTCAGAAGAAATAACTGTATTATTAGTTTTACTTAACTGTTTTTACTTTGTTATATATCTGTAAATAATTGTACTATAAAAACAAATCACAGTAAGAAAATTTTTTTAAATGTGGAAGAGAATATAAATAAGTCTAAATACCTAAAGAATTCTAATGGACAATGATACTTGTTATCCTTTTTATATCTTTATATTATTTTATGTCTGCTGCACATTCCTGCTTTCTGCAATGCTTATTTAACTGTGAGAAAGGCCCAACTATGGCCTTCCTATTTAAAGAAAAGATAAAGCATGCTTTTGCAAAAATGGCCTAGGCATTTTTAATCTTATAATTATTTTTTATTCTATTTTAATATTTCTATTCTATTCTTATAATATTTTTCTCTTGAGATGATACCATGTTTTAACTGCAAGAGGGCAGTCAGTGAAGAATATGGAAAGTTTGAAAAATGATTTGAAATTAGCTACTAAGCATTATTAAACAGTTAGTGTTATTTGACCATTTAAAACATAAATAGGCCCATACTTGAATGAGATCAAAGAGAGAGGAAAAGACCCTAAACTTACAAATTATATTTATAAGAGTTCTATTTGTTGTGAAAAAATTTTTAAAAGCAACTAGAAATGTTACAAGAGGGTGTGGAATTACTGGACAAATTGTGACACTATTGTATATAAATATAATGAAACACTATATTCTGTAAGATATGAAGGAAAATATGGATTTAAAGAGACTTGAAAAGCTTTCTATGAACTAATCAGAATGATTATGAACATTATCAGAAGAACAATTGTTGCTGTAACATCAATACTTTGAAATTAAACAATTTTAAAATTACTATGAACTTAAATGAATTGGACAATGAGTCATCTTTTCAGCGGAAGGAAAAAGAAGAATAATGTCCACCTCACTACAGAAAGATAATGAACTAATATGTAAAATAAGAAATTAATTTTTGGATGTGAAATTACTTTTTTGGTATGATTGTGAAGGAATATATTTTATTTTGCTGTGCTTAAATAATATTGGGTGTTCTAAGAATGAAAGTTATGTTCCATTTGAATTTGAAAAATTCAAAATTAGATGCATATGGATGGCTCAGTGGATAGAGTTGGATTGGAATTAGAACAGCCTGAACTTGAATCCTGCCTCAAATAATCATTAGCCATGTGAATCTGGGAAAGTTATTTAATATCTCTCAGACTCAGTTTTCTTCCTATATTGAAAATTAGTTTAATTAAAACATCTATCTCCACAGAATTGTTCTCATCAAGATAAAATCAGACAGATACATGTATTTATATATAATGCAATATATGTTTCTTGTCAAAACAAAATGTTATAGATGGCCCTTTGCAAACCACCAAACACTATATAAATGTCATTATTTGTATTTTTTAAAGAATGTGTTCTAAATTATTTTATAATTCTGACATTCTCTATTCTAACATTATTTTAAGGTCTTTTTTATCTCAAGAGAGTTTAGCATAATGTATGATTCTCTTAACTTCCTATGTCAATTAAAAAGTACCTTTCTGAATTAATATTTTAAAATGATATGTTTTCCCAACCCTTGTCAATTCCTGTTATTCCTAGGCCATACATCTTTATTGGGCTTCATGCCTTGAGACCCAGAGATCTGATAAATATCATGAAAGTATTTTTTCTCATTTAAAATGCAGACAGATTGGGTTATGTAGCATTTCTGTAGGCCAGGAAGTAGAAATAAGAAAGACTTAACAGAAGTCAGTATAATCTATTTCCTCCTCCCCAAAGATTGAATTATGTTAAAAAGTGTTATTTTTTATGTAATTGTATTTTTTCTTACTAAAAGGAAGCTTCTCATCTGGGAAAATTGGCTGAGTGAAGACACATTACTATCTTCTCTGGCAAGTATTGATAAATCTTTAATTAAAGTACGCTTATAAAGTAGTGGATCAATTGCATAAACTCAATCCTTACCAATCCTATTTGTCTAGTTTTCCTATTCAATTTCTTTCTCTATCTGATCTCATTCTGAATTTTTTCATCTGTTCTAATTAAACTGATTGCTTAATATCTAGAGCAGAATAATATTCCATCCCCTTGCCACATACACATATCTTAACTTATTGATTTTTTCCCCTTCTTCAAGGCCCAACTCTTATGTTCCCTTTACCAACTTCTCTATTTCCTCCAAATTGAATTATTCTCCATCTCCTCAAATTTTACCTAGCATTTTGACTGCACCTCTCCTTTAAATTCATCAAGTATGCCTTATTTGTAAAGTTTGATATATATATTCCTTATTGTACATAAAATTATCAGCTCCTTTTGGGAAGGGCCCATTTTTAATTGATCCTAATATCCTTTTAACTTAACTAAGTGTTTTGCAAACAGTAAGCACTTTCAAAAATACTTGCTATTTTTAATAAAATGTAATATAAATGATTTTCATTTGTTTTAATTGTCAGATAAAAAAATCTTGATTGTAGGGATAAAGGTAAAATTTTAATTTGTTCTGGGGGTGGGGAGGAGGATTCATGAATGATACACTTTTAGGTTTAATTTTCATTGTTAACATCTTCTAAGTCTATGCAATAAAGAAAACAATAAATCAAGCCCCAATTTGTTTGCAAATTTCTAGGATGCCAATAGTCATATTCAAATTTGGATATTAGATTCCTGAGAATATGTCACAGCTAGTCTCTCCACATGTATGAATGGAGACTTCTAGTGTATAATTTATCAGAAATTCAGACTAAACCAAACATAAACCTTTAAGTGTTACTTAAATATCATCTATCGTCATTATCATCATCATCAGCAGCAGCAGCAGCAGCAGCAGCAGCATCATCATCAACATTTCAATGATATAACTATTAAACTCAATTTCTTAAATAGAAAAACAAAATGAATTAATTTATTACCAATGGCTTAACCATTTGCTTTCTTTTTGTATCATTTGCTCCTTATTCTTTTTTCCTATCCCAAGTTTTCTCATCTCTGTGTTTTTATTCTCCTTGTTTCCTTTGCCTGTAATGTCTTTAATGCAAACTGTTTAAATTCTCCTTTTGGAGAGAGGAGATTTGTCTGTTTAAAATGCTATTTCTTCCAGGAAATCTCCCCTAATTCCGCCAGTTCTTATTCACCTCACACTTTTCTTATGCCCACCTCTTATTCTAAGGTATAGTATTTATGTATGTATACATTTTGTTTTCTAGAAGACACTTCCATCCTTAGTGTTTGTTGCTTGTTTGAAACTCCTCTGAAGAAGTTATCCCTTGGTCTTGTCCCCACTCTTTCCAGATTTCGTCTGTGTTTTGTCTTCATATAATAGATTGTAAACTGCTTAAGGGCAGGAATTGTTTTTCTTTTTCTTATTTGTACTCCAGTACTTGGGGAAGCTGGGTGGCATAGTGGATACAGTGCTGGACCTAAGACTCAGAAAGACTGCTTTTCCTGAGTTTAAATCTGGCCTCCAGTACTTACTAATTGTGTGGCTTTGGGCAACTGACTTAACTCGGTTTGTCTCCATTTCTTTGCTAGAAAAGCAAAGGGCAAACCATTCCAGTATCTTTGCCCAAGAAAACCATAAAATGGATCACAGTCAGATACTACTAAAATGACTGAATAAATTCCCCAATGTTTAGCACATAATAGGTGCTTAAGACCACATCTTATTTATCTTTAGCCCAGTGTACTGACCATAGAATATGCAGAATATATATTCAACATGCATTACATAAATCTGTCTTAAAAAAAGAACAAGTCATTTCAACTTAGATGCCAAATGCTCAATGGAATATCAGACAGATTGCAAAGGCCTGAGAATAATAATAAATCACTTTTGTATATAGTTCTATACAAGTATTTCAAAGCCTATACTGATATCAAATCTCTGAAACAATAAAAAAAAACTATTTGAAAATCTTATTTTACTGATGAGAAAACTGAGGTTTAAAGAGAATGCCATTTTCCCAGGAAAATATAGCTAGTAGATGATAGAGCTTGGGCTAGAAATTAAATTCCTAACATCTAACTCCAGTGAGCAATGCAGTGGTTCTCAATTATTTTTCATTAATAGAAGGATTAATTGAAAGATAGATTTTTCTTATCTCTAATATTTCCTGGAATAATTTATTATATTCACATTATATTCAAAAGCATAGCAATAACAATTCACATTTACATGATAATTAGCTTACAAAGCATATTTTTTCATTGAAACATTGTGCTTGAAATAGTGCTGATATTTCTATTGCATAAGAAACTAAGAAAAATTATTTGCTCAAAATCTCCCAACTATTTAATGAAGATGTTACTGTGACCAAGCAAAAAGAATGCTACACCTGGAATCAAATGCCTTGAATTCAAATCTCAGTTCTTTAATTTGATATCTCTATGACCTTGGCCAAGATATTTGACCAAACTGAGTCTCATTTTCTCACTCGTAATATTAAAATATTAGACTAGGTGAATTCTAAGTTTCCTTCCCTCAACCTATGATCCCTTGGTTCTGCATTTGTTATCTGTGCCAGGCAATAAATAATCCCAAATTTCCTGGCTTCAGTTTCAGTGCTTTTTCTACTGAGAATGTAATCTAATCTGTCTCAAATGCTGAGGACTGAAATTAAAACAAAAAGGTAAGAAAGGAAATGGTCCTTCCCTTAAGGAATTAAAAGCAACAAATAATATAATAGCACAATATGTGGAAGGACTTTCTGACTATTCCTAAGTGGAATAATTCTCTTATTAGGTACAGATATCTTTTTGGGGGGATATAATAAAGGGGAGTTATCTTTCAGGAGTATATGAACTATTCAAAGAGGATTGTCAACTCTAGAGTGAAGTTACAGGAATGACCATCTATCTTTGGTGTCCAGCTGGCACTCAACTCTCATCTGTAACACCAAGAAGCTATGGTATAAGCAGCAGATACCTTCTAGTAACCATCTCAGCAGACAGACTAAATCAGGTTGAAAATAACCAATAAGGGCTTCCTTCCGGGGGTGGAGCCATGGTGGCGGAGATCAAACAGGAGTCTCTGTAACCTCCTCTAACCTCCCCTCAAACCAACAACATATGAAGCCTCTAGACTGATTCTGAAGCAAAAAGTCCACAATATCTGGAGAACAACACGATTCTAGAAGAAGATACTCTGGAAGAACCTCAAAACAGGTCTGTTTTAATTGGGCAGGGGGTGGTCTACTGAACCCAGACTGAAGCGCAGGGAGACCGGGGCAGGGAGCTGGATCAGGGAGCTGGAACAGGAGTCGGAAGAGGAGTGGGAGCGTTGTGCTTTTCACACACCTGGGAACCTTCTGCGGGCCTCTTGGAACAATTTGTCCTGATTGTGGGCAGGTGGTTTGGAGGGTCTGCCTTTTGAGGGTGATAGATTGTGAACCACTGAACCCCTGATGAGCATCGTAACTAGCTGCCATTACACAGCACCTTAAAGCAATCAATCAAACAACAGGACTGATCAGCCCCAGAAAAAATTCAATCAGCTGAGCTGCCCAGTACCTGAAATAATTCAATCAGCAGAACCACCCCAGGGTGAACTAAAGCAGAACTACCCAGCCCCTGACATAATTCAATCAGCAGAACTGCCCAGTTCCTGAAATAACTCAATCAGCAAAACTGCCCCAGGGCAAATTAAAACAGCTGTCCCACCTTTGCCCTAAACAGACCTCACACCTTTAAAAAAAATGATTAAAAAACCAAAAAGAGCTCTCACCATAGACAACTTTTATGGAGAGAGGGAAGAACAGACCTCAAATCCTGAGGCCCCTAAAGGTAAAGCAACTCCAGAAAAAGCCCCAAAGAGAGACATAAATTGGTCTCCATGTCACAAGGCTTTCTTTGAAGATTGCATAAAAAATCTTAAAAGAGAGTTAGAAGAAACATGGGGAAACAAAATGAGATCACTGCAAAGTAAAATAGAAAAAATGGAAAAAGAATGCAATGAACAAAAAAATGTAATTAGTCAATTGCAAAAGGAACTAAAAACAGTAACTGAAGAAAATAAGACATTAAAAATTAGAATCCAACAATTGGAAATGAATGACTCATCAAGACTTCAAGAATCAGTTGAACAAAAACAAAAAAATGAAAAGATAGAGAAAAACATGAAATATCTCCTACGAAAAACAACTGACCTGGAAAATAGATCTAGGAGAGACAATCTAAGGATTATAGGGCTTCCTGAAAGCCATGATGAAAAAAAGAACCTGGACACTATATTCCAGGAAATCATAAAAGAAAACTGCCCTGATATTTTAGACCCAGAAGGCAAAATACTCCTTGAAACAATCCACCGATCACCTCCTGAAAGAAACCCAAAAATTAAGTCCCCCAGAAATATCATGGCTAAATTCCAGAACTATCATACCAAGGAAAAGATATTACAAGAAGCCAGAAAGAAACAATGTAAATATCGGGGAGCTACAATTAGGATCACACAGGACCTAGCAGCTTCTACTTTGAAGGATCGAAGGGCCTGGAATCAGATATTCC